>PVIH01004972.1:112424-131338 GCA_004025045.1 Sigmodon hispidus | reverse complement strand
CCTGTAAATTCTGTGCTTTCATTTTTACTCCATTAGTCTTTAGTAATTCCTTTAAGGCTATCATGATCGGATGTGATTGATTAACCCCCATTTTCCGGGTCCTTTAGTTTCCTGTGTTCCTTAATTATTTTTCCCGATCCTAGTTCTGACAGCCCCTAGATTCCCGATCAGGTTTCAATCACGCGTCCGTGATTTCCCCTATCCTCTGCCTTTATCTACAGGCAGAGCTCCTGCTTTACGCAGGTCTCACTCTATTCCCAGTGAGACTTATCCGGCTAGCCCCCCTGCTTACTACAGTTCTGAATCCTGCGTGGGAGAGTTTTTTCTTTCTCTCTCTCCCCGTCCGGGCCACCAGCTGCGCCGCGCCCAATCTCGTCCAGCAGGAAAAGACACGGCACCAGGATTCTTCTGTGGTAATTGACCAGGTCCTTTATTGTTACAGATACTTCTTGCAGTAGTAGCCCCTTGCAGTAGTTCTTCCTCCTCTCCCAACCTGTGCAGCCAGTTTTAAGCTCAAGTCCTTCACTCAGCTAATGCCGCGTGGGCCTTCACCATAGGGCCACACACACGGAAGCAAGCTAGTCAATTCAGCACATCCCATGGATGGAGTTAATTATTACTAGAAGCATTCACCATCAGGAAGGCGGGGAACAGGAGCCAGCACCATCTTTAAGGTGCGGCAGCTCCCAACAGCCAGCAGCAAACTTAATGCAAAAAAACTCAAAGCAATCCCCACTAAAATTAGGAACTAGACAAGAATGTCCTCTCTCCCCGTATCTATTCAACACAGTTCTCGAAGTTTTAGCTAAAGCAATAAGAGAATGAAAGAAGACTAAAGGAATACAAAGTGGAAAAGAAGTCAAACTATCTCTATTTGCAGATGACATGATTGTATACATAAGCAACCCACAAAATTCTACCAGGCAACTTCTACAGCTGATAAACACCTTCAGCAATGTAGCAGGATACAAGATTAACTCGAAAGAAATCAGTAGCTGTTCTATACACTAAAGATAAAAGGGCTGAAAAAGAAATAAGGGAAACATCACCCTTTAAAATAGCTGCAAATAGCATTAAATACCTTGGAATTACTATAACCAAAGAAGTAACAGATCTATTTGACAAAAACTTTACAACATTGAAGAAAGAAACATAAGAGGATATCAGAAAATGGAAAGATTTCCTATGTTCCTGGATAGGTAGGATCAACATAGTAAAAATGGCAATTCTACCAAAAGCAATCTACAGATTCAATGCACTGCCCATCAAAATCCCAACACAATATTTTTTGGACCTTGAAAGAACAATACTCAATTTCATTTGGAATAACAGGAAAGCCAGGATTGCCAAAACAATTTTACTCAACAAAAGAACCTCAGGAGGCATCATCATCCCTGACTTCAAGTTATACTATAGAGCTACAATAATAAAAACAGCTTGGTACTGGCATAAAAATAGACTTGTGGATCAATGGATTCAAACTGAAGATCCCAACATTAACCCAAAAAGTTATGAACACTTGATCTTTGACAAAGAGACCCAAAATATTCTATGGAAAAATGATAGTATATTTAACAAATGGTGTTGGTATAGCTGGATGGTAGTGTGTAGAAAACTGCAAATCAATCCATGCCTGTCACCCTGCACAAAACTCAGATTGCAGTGGATCAAAGACCTCAACATAAACCCAGCCATAGTGAACCTGATAAAAAAGAAAGTGAGAAATACCCTCCAATGAATTGACACAGGTGATCACTTCCTAAATATAACACCAGTAGATCAGACACTAAGAACAAAAATAAGTGGGACCTCCTGAAACTAAGGAGCTTCTGTAAAGCCTAGGACATAGTCCATAAGATAAAACAACAGCCTACAGAATGGGAAAAGATTTTTACCAACCCTACAAGTGATAGAGGACTGATCTCTAAAATATATAGAGAACTCAAGAAACTAGAGCCCAAAACCTTGAATAACTCAATCAAAAATGGGGTTCAGAACTAAAAAAGGAATTCTCAGCAGGAGAATTGCAAATGACTGAAAGGCACTTGAAAAAGCGTTCAACATCTCTAGCCATCAGAGAAATGCAAATCAAAACAACTTTGAGATGCCACCTTACACCTATGAGATTGGCTAAGATAAAAGACACAGATGACAGCCTGTGTTGGAGAGGTTATGGAGCAAGGGAGACACTCCTCCATTGTTGGTGGGAGTGTAAGCTTGTTCAGCCACTGTGGAATGCAGTATGTTGGTTTCTCAATCTCCCCAAGGATCCTGCAGTTCCACTTCTGGGTGTATACCCTAAAGATGCACATTTGCACTCCAAAGGCATTAGCTCAACTATATTCATATCAGCATTATTTGTAATAGCAAGAACCTGGAAACAACCTAGATGCCCTTCAACTGAAGAATGGATTAACAAACTGTTGTATATCTACATAATGGAGTACTACTCAGCAGTAAGAAAAAATGATATCCTAAAATTTGCAAGCAAATGCATGGATTTTTAGAATATCCTCCTGAGCGAGGTATCACAAACCCAGAAATATAAGCAGGGGATGTACTCACTCATATGTGGAGTTTAAACAAAAAGCAAAGCAGGTCCAAGCTGCAAACCACAACCACTGAACAGCTTGGGATCTGAAACACCTTGGACCAGTGCCGTGGAGCCCACTCCCTTCAGTGGAACACCTGACCCAGTCTTGATGTTGGGGTGGGGAAAGCGTATCTGCCTGGAGTGGATGCTGAACTAAGTCCCTTGGGACCTTGGGACCTCCTGCCCTTGGTGGGTAAGAGATAAAGTGATAGGGAGAAGAGTGAGTGACTCAAAGGGGCAGAGAGGGAAGGGAATCTGAACAAGGGGATACATGGATAAAAAATATAGCTTTATTCATAATAAAAAAAGAAAAAAGATTTACTTAAATAGAGAGCATTTAAGAACTCCTGTACCTGGTAATGGAACTGGAACCCAGGAGCTCACACACCGTAAGACATACCTTTAATCTATATAAGAGCTTTACAGAGAGCAACTACAGCTTCAGGATGGAAATAGACAAAGACTGAAAATTTGAATATTATATCACTATTGTGAGTAGAATGTGAAAAGTCTAATGGAGTCAACCTAATAAAAAATTATAAATCAATTCAGATTCAAAAAATTCAAGGTGATTTTTTGACAGTTAACACACATTTTCAAAGCCATGGCTAATGTTAAAAGTCCATGAGTACTTAAATTTATTCTTAAAATTTAAAGCAAATAACGGTTGTTTTTGAGCCGATATGAAGGCTTGCTACAAAGTCCCCATGACAAAGCCTGTGCTGCAAAGCACTACTCATCTTTAGCAGCAGAAGTGGGAGTGTCCTGAGAGGGGATGCATGCATGTTAAGGGACCTCATCTCTGAAAGATGCGGCAAGACTCAGTGGATACAGACAGATTTTAAGAAGTGGATCCTGGAGAATGAATTCATATGAAGAAAGCAAGAGCTCTATCTCAGACCACAATCAAAGGTAGGACTGGTTACATGATCTATTCTATCTTCAAATAGACCATAAAGGTATGAGTTAGTGAAAAAACAGACTTTTCAAATAGAATTAAAAATGCAGTATACATAATGTTAATAATATACAATGAACTACAATGAACAAAAAAGGTAAGAAAATAAATTCAGTGATCAAAGGATGAAAGTACAGCTTAATGACTTTAAAATTTTTTGCTTAATTTTATTTTAATTTTTATATTTATTTATTTATTTACTTATTTTAGACAACATCTCAATGTATAGATCTGCTAGCCTGGAACTTGCTATACAGATGAGGCTTGTCTCAAACCCACAGAGATCTGCCTGCATCTGCTTCCTGAGTGCTATGATTAAAGGTGTGTGCCACTATGGCTAGTTTAATTAATTAATTGTGTGTGCCTGAATTGTATGTGTATCACATGTGCGCAATGCCCAGAGGACCTGGAAGAGGTGGGTGACCTTTTCTCTCTGGATTATAAAAGTCTGTAGAAAGAAGGAGAAACAGAAAACATGGAACAATAAAGCAAAATGCACAATTTAGGAGTTACAGAGATGAAGCAGATTTGATGGAAGCTAGAGAGAAATGACTACAAAGAAGGAGAGTAAACATGATTATCTGATTAAAGTAATGATAAGAAAGTTATTCAATGTGCAGCCACTGGTCAACCAAGCCTAATGATGAGAAGGATCCACAAACGTGTGTGCTTTCCCTGAAGTGCTCTCAGTAGGGATCCCAGGGAGGTTTACTAAGTTAGAACAGCCAGGTTCTCAGTGGTCATAAAATGAAAAGGAGCCCTGCTTAGAAACAGCCCACAAGATGGCGCTGTGAGCCAGTAAGAATCTGTATCCACTCCTGGAGCCAACTCGTGTTTACCTTTTCATGATTTTCTTTATTCTTTGCTAATATACTGCAGTCAGATCGCATGCAGTGTTTGTCTATTAAAAACGTTGGCATTTGGAAATAACATTCCTAATATTCATGATTCCTGCTTACTTTTTATATAATCCTCGGTAGACTTTGGAAAAACCTTAATTTAAATCCCCATTCTAACACAGGAAGCTGGCTTTAATTCTTAATTTACTAAAAGCCCTCATAAAGCTGTGGATAGAAACTGCTGGCATTTGTTGGTCCTTGTGGACCTCAAGGTGGGAAAAGATGGAGAAAAATAAAGAGGAGGGGAAAAGGGTCTAAGTTTGATCAGGAAAGTAGAGAACACGAGCTACAGCCATGTCAGCAGGACATGGGAATGAAGGAGCTAGAATATCTACACAGGTGCTAGTTGCTTCCAGGGCAAAGAATCTTGCTATCTTGAAGTCTGTATTATCTGAAGTATTCACAAAATCTTGCACTATTTAGTACTGTACTACATGAAGGACAGGAAATAGTTTAAAGTCCTCAGCAAAATGATGAATTGAAATGAGTATTTTGATCACAGGACATCACATGCAGTGTAAAGGGCATGTAGTCAATATCCAAGGTACTTTTCTATCTCTCTCATCCTTTTTATTTTCTAAAGCCTCTCATGTGTGAGCAGTGGAAGCAACCCCACAACACACCAGGAGGACAGAAGGACTCAGATGAGCTCATAGATGTGTGGAAGGGTACAAACAACAAGTCATAGGTGAGATGCTGTGATTCAGGTCGTATCTGCAAACTGGGATCAAGACATCCACTACTACAGAGGTGTGTTAAACCTTCCCAGAAAGCCAAACTCTGAGGGCTCGGCTTAGACAGAGCCAGTTAATGTTAGCAAGCCTAATTATTTGGTAAAAGTAGGTTATACTACCTACTTCTAAGAATATTGAGTCTTTGGCTGCAACAATAGAAGTCAATTTCCAACATAACTGATGACAATCTAATGAATTGCTCTCTTGATTCTAATACATATCCATTGTCTTTGTAAAGGAAGCAACTGAAACAGCACAACACAGCCTCAGTACCAGAGGAAAACAGAGCATGGCTTTGAAAATATTGAGTCTTACTGATCCACCTTGGCATCCAGGTACAATACACAGCTAGGGAAAATGAGGAGCCTTGGCTGACAATCCTTGTCAGGGAAGATGAAGTTATCTGAGGCAGAAGTTGGGATGCTATTTCAAGAGTGGAAATAAGTGACTAGCAGTAAAAAGTACCAAAGGTTTATTCTTAAATGTTAGTTCCTCGAGTGAGAGCAAGTACACGCTAACAAGGCCACACACTAGAGTTTATTTAAGAGAAGAGTCCCAGGTGGGTGAAGAGGCAGAGGAGCGAGACAGAAGTCAGGGGACAGAGAAGAAAAGGACCAGAGCACATGCTCACAGTTGCTTTTAAGGGAAGGGGCGTGCACGGGTATGTGTCATGGGTCCAGGGAGGTGTTTCCGGGTCCAGGGAGGTACTTCTGTACACAGTGCTGCAGGGTTTACGTAGCCATGCCCAGGGGCATGCCTCTGTGCAAGGTGCATCCTACCTGAGCCGGGGGTGGGGGTGGGGCTTAGCTACGTGGAATGCCAGGAATCCTTACATTAAGTTGTATGTAGGATGAAGGAAGTCTGGAACAGCATTTGAAGCAGAGCTAATGGTAATGACCTCTGTTGGCTGGAAATTAAGATGTGATTTGCCAGACACTGTTATGTTTCTTCATTTGGTCCTCCTAAGAGTCACAGATTGATTATTTCTCAATTTGTTAGATTCTTTCTTTCTTTTTTTATTTCATCAACATCATAATCATTATCATCTTTATGGCTGTAACCGATATATAAGAGAATGATATGAAGGGGAAAGGATGGTTTTGTCTCCCGGTTTCCGAGAGGTCAGTCCACGGTGATTTGGTTCCACTTGCTTTGGGCTGTGGTCCAGAGAACCCTGGCAAAAGAGTGTGAAGTAGAGCTGGTCAGACCAGAGTGGACAGAAAGGAGAGGGAGACAGAGACAGATAGAAAGACCGAGAGATGCTAGAGGGCTTCTAGCTTATCCTTTTGGTCTGTGCTGGGGAGTCAGACCCAAGATCTCATGCGTGTTAGGCAGGTATGTTCCCTCGGAGCAGTCTCCCTAGCCTTTCTTCTCTTTCCCTCCACAGGAGCCTTCAGCCTCCTGATGGCGTACTGTCTATATTCAGGATTGATGGCCCTTCCTTGGCTAATCATCTTCAGAGATGTTGTTATCATCACAGATATTCCCTAGGTACTTCTCAGTACAACTAAATTTGTAAAACAAGGTCAGCCATCACATGTAGGAAGCAAGTGGAACCACTGTCTAAGGAGTCAGGTGACTGAGGCATCTTGGACCATAGTACCAGGACCTAACTGAATCCTTCCCAAGCTTAAAAACAGTGCTAGAAGGATCATTGCAAAGAAAAAAATTAAGAGAGAGTCATCTCAGAGGGAGGAAGCATTTTGGATGTAGAAAAATGGCAGTCGTGGATGACTCCATCTAATAGCATCTGGAACTTAGTCAGATGCCAAGCAGTGCCTGTGCTTACCGTTATCTGATGACCTTCCTGCCATGCACTGTAGGAGCAGTGACAGTGTGCAGGTCATTATTACTCTTGTCTTTTATCCTTGAGCTGGCTTGGTGTAGAGGGCACCTTTATCTACTGCTATATTGCTGCTTTCCAAAAAGCAAGCTAGTTCTATATGCCTGAACAATTTCCTTCCTTTCTTCCTCCTTAGACTTCAGCTTACAGCATGTTCCTTGGGAAAAGAGCTCAACAAGAGCTGTGTTATGTTGGGGCACCTGCCAGAGGAGAAGCCTCTGCCTTATCGTTAGGGCTGGGTCCTTCTTCCCTCCTCCCTGTATTTCTTGCCCTTGCTACACAACCTCTGAAACTGTCTTGAAGAAATTGGCTACAGGATCCAGCAGTCATGTCTGAGCTATTTATCAATGAGGAGGTGAGGGCAGCTAAGCACACGCCTACGAAGGAAGGCAGGAGATGCCCTATGCCTAAGAAAGGTCTTTTTGTACCAGCACCAGCTTGGGAAGCCTCTGAACCTCAGATTCAGCTCAGTAATCAAAGCTGCCTTGATTCCCTACAGGACCCAAGCACATAGCCCCACACATCCTACCCAAAAGGAAAGATGAGCGCTGCAGACAGGTTCAACCCTAAACCTGCCTCAAACACAAGTCTCTCTCCAACCTGCCAGGGCAGCAAGGCCACACAGCAGCCACAGGTTACTTATCTCTCAGAAGGATAAATGAAAGCCTGTTTTCATCAACTGATTTCCAAGAAGCCAGAGCCTTCCTGTGCACTGACCCACTTCTGGACGCACCCCAGCTCTGGTGGTTTCCAGAATATCACCAGGTCACCTTTTCCACTGTGCACGCTGAGTCGGAATATACACTGTCTTTACAAGGCACAAATAGCTGAACTGCATAATGTAACCTGATGTTCTGACAACCTCACTTATACTCAGGCTAAATTTAAAGGTCACCACACAGAAATAATGGCAAGAGAATGAAAGGGACTTAAACATGGATCTCACAACCCTTTCCTCATTTTTTGAGAGGTTTTTTACCCCATTAAATAGACGAACAATTGCTGTGAGCTTAAAAAAATATTTATAGCCAGAGAATTTATTTCTTGGGAATGCAGCAGTTTTTCATAAAATGCCACAATAGGTAAACATGGCTAAGCTATGGCATAGATGGTTTCCATCTTATTGAGATTGTTCACTCTTCTGCCTTTATCCATATATACATATATAAGAATGTGTTTTAAGGACTGAGATCAAATTACATAGGAGAGAGATCTTTCTTATGTTTCAGAGATCACAGTTTAGGGAATAAAGACATGGAAGCAAAAAAGAGTAGGGTGAGATGATAGAGAAAACAGATTTGTAAATGCATACACAGAGGGAGAACTTGCAATAACTCTGCAGGGTGGATGGCACTTTTCTCAAAGAAGTAATGCTTTAGCTGAGTATTGATGGGTAAGCAAGAGGAAGGCATTTTCTGTAGCTGTGACACACAGGGGGCAGCGTAACGAGAAGCTCTGCAAGCTAAAAAGCACATGTCGTGGTTAGCCCTAGAGACGTCCAGACAGTCTAAATTCACAGTTTTAGGAATTAGATTGAGGATGCTGTAGTTAGGGAGGTAAACGGGAGGCAGGGTGGTTTAAAATACTGAAGAAGAAGAAAAAAAGCAACATGTGTGACATCCCAGGTCCACGACCAGGTGTGTGCTCAATGGGCTGGTGTTCATCACAGCATGACCGAATGCCTCCTCCTGATGCTGTTTCACCAACACACAAGCCAGGACTCAGTGTAACACACAGTGGCTCAGAGTGAACAATCTCAAAAGGCACTAGAGGCAGCAAAGCCTCGGCATCTACAGCTACACCAGGCTGCGGGGCCAGGATGGAAGGTGTGAGTTCATGTGTTTGCAGAACAGGAAGGAAAAGAGAAAAGATGAATTAGAAAAGTATTTAAGTAATGAGAACCAAAACTTTCCCAAATTAATGACAGACATCAAATTAGAGATCCAGAAAACTCAGGGATTACCTACCAAGTAGGGTGGAAAGTGAAGGCATACCATTCTTAGACTCAGGAAAGCAAGAGGTAGAGAAGGATTCTGGGGGACACCTTAGTATGGTCAGATGGTGCTCATCAATAAGTGCTATTTTCTATTAATTAAAAATTGTATTTTTTTTTAAGAAATGGATATCTTCATAGAAGGAGCCACTATGGGGTTAGAAAGAAACTTGATGCTTATAATCAAATGTATGACTGCCCTAATTGTCATTATAGAACCTTCATCCAACAATGGGTAGAGGCAGAAGCAGAGATTCATAGCTAAGCACCAGATTGAGCTCCCAGTCCAGCTGAAGAGAGAGGAGAGAGTATATGAGCAAAGCGATCAGGAACATGAGAAGGAGACCCACAGAGATGGCTGACCTGAACAGCTGGAAACTCTCTGAATCAGAAACAACTACTGAGGAACCCTCAGGGAAAGGAACTATAAGCCCTCCAAAGGTAGACAACTATCAAATGGCATGGGCAGTTTGTGGAACCTCTTGCAGTAGGACCAGACTATGTTCCTGACATCTTGGATCACATTCCCTTCAGAGGAACACCTAAACCAGCCTTAATACTGGGATGAGAGACTTGGACCTACCTCAACTGGATATGCCAGACTGAACTGACATACCTTGGGACTCCTTGTCCTCCTTGTGAAATGGATGGGGGATGGGGAGGGAGGATGAGGAAGGACTGGCAGGGACTGGGAGAAAAAGAAGGAGATGGAGCAGTGGTATATATGGAAAAAAGCCTTTCTAAATAGATAAAAATGTCTTTTTTAAAATACTTAACCTACAAGAGGAAAAATGTAAGAATTACAGCAGACTCCTTTCATAGATAGAGAGAATAGGGTGAAATACTGTTGTGATGACGTGTGACAGTGAGGTTTTATGAGAATTGCATTGAATCTGTGGGTACTTTGGGCAAGATGGTCATTTTCACAATATTTTTTCCAACATAATATTTTTTATTGGTTATTTGGGATTTTCCAATAATGCATCCCTATACCATTCACTTTCCAGCCCTCCCAGGTCTATTCCCCACTCTTCATGCTCTCCTTCTGGAAGAAAATAAAAGGAAAGAAAAGAAAATCATATCAAGTTCCAATTGTGTTGCACACATACTCACTGGAGCATTGTCAAACTCTCCTTGGCCAGCCTCTTAAAGAAAACTGAGCCCCCATTCCACCCCCACTGCAGAAGCCACTGTGAAGAGCTACATATCAGTAGCTCCATCACAATACTCTCTTCAATGGCCTCCTGACTGTAATTTTTCTTTTGGGAGAAAAAGGGGGCAGGGGTGGGTGAGATTGTCACAAAGGCCATCAATATCGCTCATTCTCATCTATGAATCTGTAGACATCAATACCACTGTATAAAGATGCTTCCTTGCCTGATACAATGAGTGGCAGCAGAGATCATAGACTTCCACTTGCTTTCTGGCAACCTCTCGGACCACAGACATCCATATCACCTCCAGTGGCAATGGATTTTAGCATAGCCTCCAGCCTCCAGTGACACTACAGACCATAGACCTCAACATGGCTCCTGGTGGCATCACCAACCACAGACATTAATATGACACTTGGCAACAGCATGGACCATGAACATCAACAAAACCTCAGGTGGCAGCACAGACTAGACACTAGCATGACCTCTACTGGCATCATGGACCACAGACATTAACATGGCCTCCAGTAGCATCACAGACTACAGACATCCACATGGACCACAGGCATCATGAACCACAAACCCCAGCATGTCTCCTGTCTATGGAATAGATCACAGATACCAACATGACATCTGGTGGCAGTATGGACCACAGAAGTCTTTTGAGGAGGCCCAGTCCAGAAAAAGGACTGGTCTCCATCTCAGACATCTTGTTATTCAGAGCTAGGACAGTCATGCAGCTGGGCAGTGCAATAAGAGCTTTCATGAGCAGCAGGACCTTGGACCCAGATAAGACATTAGAATCAGCCTGGACCAGGGACATCACTATGGCCTCAAGTGGCAGCACAAGCCACTCAAATCCATATTGCCCTGAGTGGTAGCTCTGGCCATGAACATCAACATGACTTCAGGCTTCAACCCAAACCACAGACATCTGCATGGCCTTTGATAATAATATGAGCTACAGATGCCAACTCAGCCCCTGGCCTCATCAGGTCCACTGATCCACAAATGGCTTTTAGAGGCAGTATGGACCAGGAGCATCATCATGGCCCTAGATAACTGCATGGACCATTTACTTTAACATGGCCCCTGGTCTGCAGCATGGTTCTCTGGCATCAGCATAGAAGAGGCACCATGGATATTAGCATGGCCCTAGATGGTAATATGGACTACCAACATCAAACCCCACCCCCTACTGTATCAGAACCACCAACACACTCACGCCTCTTAGTGGCAGAATGGAACATAGATTTCAACATGACCTCAAGTGGCTACACAGGCTCTTCACATCCACATGGTCCCCCAAAGGCAGCAAAGTCTGAGGACACACCAAAGTTTCAGACAGCAGCACAGACCTAGTATGTCCACACAGATCTTTGGTTCCTCATGGCCTGGGACAGCTGCTTGGACCACAGTCACTATAATGGCCTCTGGTGGCTTAAGGACCATCATGGTCCTGAGAGGAAGTCCAATCCAGGAAGTGAACTCTGGATTGCCCAGAGCCGGGGTGATCTGGCAGCCAGGAGGTGTGCTTTAGTGCTGAGTCTGTGTCTGAGTAAGCTCCAGGCTATTGCTCACCCCCAGATGACCCTACTGTGCAACAACATGTCTACCTCACCTCTCTTCACATGAACCACTCCCATGCTGCCATGAGTCCACTTTTAAAAAGCATCTTTTCATTTAAACTTGCCTTTTAAAAAGTTGGTCTGGAGATAGTTCAGGCTCTGCAGACTCCAGTGCTGCCTTGCCTCCCCTCAGAGCCTCCATGGTCCCTCAGACTCCTCTGAGCTGCTCCTTGGTCTTGTGGGGGTCAATGGCCACTGCCATCTTGCTTTTTCTCTTTTCATGTACTTCAGATTTCAAGTCTTGATGGAGACATTTCACACTCTGAGTTTCAGAGGTTTAGTTCAATAGTCACCATAGTGGGACACATAGCAGGCAGATGTTGGAGCAGTAGCTGAATGCTACATCTTAGTCCATAGGCAGAGTAAGCCATTTTCACATATTAATTTGGTCAATCCATGAGCTTGGATGATCTTTAGATTTTCTATCAATTTCTTCCATTACCATCTTGAAGCTTACATTTCAGTCTTTCACATTGTTGGTAAGATTTCTTCCTTGGTATTTTGTGTTTTTTAAGTATAAGATCATACCATCAGCAAATAGTGTTCATTTCCTGTCTTATGTGTGTCTTTTTTATTTTATTCTCTTTCCTTATTGTTGTAGCTAAGAATTTGAGAACAATATTGGACAGGAGCAGAAAATGGGCACCTGATTTATGTGCTGACTTAGAATTACTGATTTACATATCTGAGCCAACCTTATATCCCTGGAATAAAACCTACTTGGTCATGATGTAGGTATTCTGGAATTGAGTTGGCAAGAATTTTATTAAGAGCTTTTCATGTATATGTACATCAGGAAATTGTTCTATGTTTTTCTTTCTTTGTTGTGTTCTCTGGTTTTAGTATCAGGTATTTGCTGGTTCCATAGAATCGAGATATTGTTAGCCCTTCTTTAAAGGTTTCATAAATTTGACAGTGAATTCATCTGTCCTGGTTTCTTAGCTGGGAGCATTTTATTATTCTTACCGATGCAATATTATTGGTTGTTATGTTTCTATTAATTTGTTTGGTTTATATCTTTCAGATTTAATTCTGGTGTCAATTTCTTTCAGACTTCTGTTTTTTTTTAATGTATATTTTCAAAGTACTCTCAAATGAGTCTTGGTAATTTATTGAAATCCATAGTGACATTTGAATCTCTAATTTTGTTAATTTGGATCTTTTTTTATTTAGCTTGCCTAGGTTTTTGATAATCTTGCGTGTTATCTCAAAGATTCAGCTCTTGGATCAGTTCAGTTAGTCTCCATTTCATTAATTTCTGCTCTGACCTTTATTATTTATGATCACTTTCTGGGCCTAGGTTGTTTTTGTTTTTCTAGGACATTCAGATAACACTGCTAGTTTTCTTTGTGATCTTTACGACTTTTGAGAAGATTTATTTCTATTAATATCAAAATTTTTAAGTTTGTGTGTGTGTGTGTGTGTGTGTGTGTGTGTGTGTGTGTGTGTGCCTGAAGAACCTAGAGGTATCAGATCAGAAAATGATGGCAAGCTGGCTTCATATTTGCTATCTGTAGTCTATGGAATGAAAACCAGCTTGGGATGCAAGACCCTGTCTGACTTTCTAATCTGTCTTCTACCTTTCTCAGTTACAGTCTTTGTTTAGATACCCAGCTAACTCATAGATCCTTAGACAGACTAGAATATTCTTGTCTCAGGATGTAGAAGTGGCTTTTCTAATTAGCTGATGGGACCCAACGCCAAGAAAATCTTTTTCTGTAAGAAACTGATTAGGTAATGGTTCCTGGTTTATTATCTGGACTAATGCCCATCTAATGAGTTCTCACCGGAGTATACCTCTGTGAGCATTGCAGCCTCTTCTGCCTTGCTGAGAGTTGCCTCTTTTCTACTCCGTGAGCTTCTGATGGGCTATTTCAGAGTGGCACTGTCTTAGCCACAGACTGTACCAAAGACAGGCACTCAGACCTCATTAGAGTCCATGAAGGTGTGGTAAAGGGAGGAAACCATGAGCTTTCCCTGACAACTAGAAGGAACTCTCTTAGAGGCTGAAAATGCACAGGATGCAACAGAGTACAGAAGACAAAAATAGACGCAGGATTTACTATGAAGATAATGTATTATTGAGATCATTCCAACTAAAATACCTATTATATGCCAAAACTATTGTGAATAAAAGAAATATGGAAGTAAGATGTGAGACTGTGAGGATAAATGTATCTCTCAGGTAAAATTTCAATAATATATGTATAGCCCTTACAAAGATGAGGAACAATCGCTTACTTTTAAGTACAGGCTGCACATAGCTATTTCCTTCTAAAGGGTAAGGAGCACTGTCATAGTGGATGGGCCTGACATATATATATTCTAGCTTGGTGATGGAAGTTGTGATGGTCTGTATTCATTGTCTATTTGACAGTATATAGAGTCAATTAGAAGACAAGCCTCTGAGGGATTATTTAGATTAGGTTAATCCTATTTTAACTGTGAGTAGTTCCATTGCATAGGCTGACATTCCAAACTGAATACAGTAGTGAGAGTGATCTGAGCACCAGAGCTCATGGGTGTAGGCTCTCTGACTGCAGGTCCAATGTGAGCAGCCACTGCAAACTCTTGCTCCTGTGACTTCCCTGCTACAGTGGACTGTACCCTCAGGCTGTGCGCCAAAACAAGCCCTCTCTCCCTTAGTTACTTTCGTCACACCACTGATCACAGCAGCAGAGGAAGTAACTAATGGAGAAGTCAACATCAATAACCATATACATGCGAAAATGGTGTGTGGCTTTGACACGAAGCCGTGCATTTTTTACTTCTTTTCCTCCATAAAGCTTTATTCTAATAGTCAGAAAACTTTAATTGAAGGGCATTTTCTGAATATCTTATCAGCCTTCCTCAAGTGTCAGGTTCATAAAAAAAAAAAAAAAAAAAAAAAGCCTGCAACATCACAATCATGGAGAACCTAGGGAGACAAGAAGATCAGATGCTGTATCCGATTCTAGCTAGATTCATGAAGCAGAAAAAGGGATGTTGACAAAAATTAAGGAAGATGGAATACACCTATAAAGCTCAATTAATAATGGAATATCAACATTGGTTTGTTAATTATGACAAAAAACCATACCTAGATAAGATGTTAATAACAGGGAAAGTTAAGTCTGGAGCATATTGGGAGATATATCATCTCTATAAATTTCCTGTAACTAACTCTTAACTCCCGTAAAACAGGATATCAAGAAGGTTAGGTTAATCCTGAAGTAAGTCAGGACATTGGGAAGTCGGCTTGATAAGGTGCTTCCTCTGGAAGCAGGAGGATCTGACTTTAAGCTCCAGAATCCACTGAAGAAAAGCTGGTGATGGTGGCTCCCACTTGGAATCCCAGCAATCTGAAGGCAGAGGTAGAAGGATCCCTTGACATTGCTGGCCAGCTAGTCAGTCTGGCTGATGTGGCCAGTTCTAGGCCATTGAGTGTTACTGTGGAATGACATCTGAGATTGTTTTTCTGGCTTCTAAAAGTGCCTTCACATACAGGGGCTGATACACACACACACACACACACACACACACACACACACACACACACACACAAGGGAGACAGAGAGACAGAGACAGAGAGAATGAATACATGGCTTAGTGTGATGCCAAGTAATCAGCTCTTCATTATGCTGTGTCTTTACCCTTAAGAAATTGAATATGTAGAAGAATATGGTGAAGGGTCAAGAACCTTATGAAATACGCACTGTCCCTAGGAACAGTGTAAGAATGAGGACAAGTGCCAAGAAGAAAAGATGCTCACAGCTGAGACTTCATGGAGCAGCCTGTGAAGGCTTTCCAAACATAGGGAACAGACGGAACAAAGATACACAGGTGGGACCTTCCATTTTCAAAGATTTATAATTTTTAAAAATATACATCTATGAAAGTTTGCCTGCATGTATGTATTGCACCACGGGTATGCTTTCTTTCTGCAAAGACAGGAAAAAGGTTTTGGCTACCCTGGAAATGGAATTACAGGTGTTTTTTTTTTTTAATTAAAATTTTTTTTTTACATACCACCCCTCCCTCCTCTCTTCCCAGTTACTCCCCCGCTCCAGCTGTTCCCCCCTCACCCCCCCCCACACACTCTGTAAGCGAGTGTTTCAACTCAGGAAAGGAGATGAAAGGTATCCTGACTGTACAGGAAGTCAGGCTATACCTGGAGCTGGGGTGCAGCAGGGGATGATCTCTCCACAAGATACAGGAATCTTGCTCCTCTCTTGGAGAGCAGCCACAGCTGAGCTTTGCTTTGTCCCCCTTAGGGGGCTTCACAGCCAAGCTCTGTTTCTTCTCTCTGGTCCAAGATGTTATTTCTCTTGCTGCACTCCGCTAAGGGGAAAACCCCTGCAGGAATGTAGAAATCTCCTCTGACACACCCTCCCCCCCAAAGTTGTTACTTTTTCTGTTTAGCCTTGCTCAGTCCCCCAAGGGATGTCTCAGCAAGGTTCTTCAGTTCTGGTCTGCTTAGCCTTGATCAGTCCCACCAAGGGGATGTCTCTGCAAAGTTTTTCTGCTCAGTCCACTAAGGGACATCTCAGCAAGGTTCTTCTCTGAGCCAGCAAATGAACACCTTCACCCAAGTGGCAAATGAAGATCTTGACTCAAGGCTCTTTTGAGAAAGAGATTTATCTGGGAAGGAGGAGTCCAGGAGAGTGACTGCCTCTACCAAGGTGAGAAAGAACAGCCCACACCTGAATAGGCAGAGGGGTTTATATAGGGGCTATTAGGGGTGAAGTTTATCCAGGGATACACAAGGATTAGTTAGTTACTCCTGCTCAGGGATTGGTTAGTTTTATTAGTTAGGGGCAGAGATTGCTCTGATTTCAGGGCCACTGTTTCCTTCACTAGCCTTTTAAAAAATTCATATATGTATATATATTATATAGATGTGTTATATATGTCACATATTGTATATATTAGCTTTGGGACCTTAGTTCTAAGGTCAGGGCATATTTCTTTTATTGGCTCTGATTCTAAGAAGCAAGTGTGTACTAGTTTCAGAGTTAGGGCATGTTCTTTGGTTCTGGGTTAAGGGATAAAGTGGTTTGTTTTTGTTTTGTTTTTCACTGTCTTGGGTCCCAGATCCAGGCTGTTTCTTTCACTGGGTCTGGGTTCAGAATCAGGGTATCCAGGGATTGTTTGGTTTTGTTGGTCAGTTCATCAGGGACAGAGATGGCTGATTTCAGGGCCAAACTGAGTTTCTTTCTTGGCCTTTTTAAACTTTTGGACTCTAATTTTAAGGCAAAGCATATTTCTTTTACTGGCTCTGATTCTAGAGACCAACTGTGCTCTTTTGTTACTAATTTCAGAGTCAGGGCATGTTTCTTTGGTTCTGGGTTAAGTGATAGTGTTTCTTTCACTGGCTTGGGTCTCAGATCCAGGCTGCTTCTGTCATTGGCTCTGCTTTCAGGACCAGGATGGATTTTTTGGATAGCCTCTTTGCCCTATACACTCCTCAGAGACGATAAGGACCTCCAGTGGGAGTCAAGACAGTCTGGCATTTTCAGTTTAGACAGGACTAAGCCCCGCCCCCCAGTATCACTGCTGAGTAAGATATTCCTCTCTATAGGGAATGGGATCCCCAAAGCCAGTTCATGCATTAGGGATAAGTTTTGGTCCCGCTGTCAGAGACCCCACAAACTGACCAAGCCACACAACTGTCATCCACATTCAGAGGGCCTAGTTCAGTCCCATGTAGATTCCCCCCTGTTAGTACAGAGTCAGTGAGTTCCCAGTAGCTCAGGTCAGATGTCTCTGTGGGTTTCCTCATCTTGACCTTGACCTCTTTGTGCATATAATCTCTTTTTTTGACTGGACTGGGAACTTGACCCAGTGCTTAGCTGTGGATCTCTACATCTGTTTCCATCAGTTGCTGAATGAAGGTTCTATGATGATAGTTAGTGTGGTCATCAATTGGATTCCAGGGGAAGGCCAGTTCAGACACCCTCTCCACTATTGCTTGGGGTCTAAGCTAAGGCCGTGTTTGTGGCTTCTAGGGTATTTCCTCCGCACCAGGTTCTTTCTTAATGCCCAAATGCTTCCCTGATTAAAGATACCTATTTCATTGTTCTCTCTCCGTCCCTCTCCAAATCAAACGTCCAATCCCTTCATGTTCTTTTCCTACCTCGCCTTGTCCTCTCCCCACTATGGTCCCAATTTACTCGAGACCTTATTTATTTCCCCTTCCCAGGGGGTTCCATGAATGTCCTTCTTAGGTGGTGACAATATTATATATTTAATTAAAATAGTTTTGAATTTCAGAGGACAAGCCATCAAAAAGCCAGGAAGTAGTAGCACATGCATTACTTAGCTCTCCCTGATGGTTTGAGCAACACTTTAAGTGTCTTTCAGCCATTTGAGATTCTTCTGTTCAAAATTCTCTGTTTAGATTTGTATTTCATTGTGGATATATGTTAAATATTTAATAAATCCTGGGATATCAGAGAGATCACACAGTCAAATCCTAGGCAGACAGCTCAGGAAATCCTTGATCCTTGAATACAAGGATAAACAGCTGAGTCAATCACACACACCTTTAATCCCAGCACAGGGAGTGGTGATCAACATCCTTTATCCTAAAACTCCAGAGACAGAACTTCTTCTGTTTCTGTTGAAAGACCCCCCAAATGAGGACCTTTCCTCAGAAGGAGACTCCGAGTCCCAGAGACCAATCTGAGCCACGAATATCAGATGTAAATTGCATAAGGTTTATTGGGGGGCGAAGGTACCTCCGGGCGGCAGCAACTCGGGGAGCTGACTGGCACACCGAGACTTTGTTCAGGGGCTTTTTATTGCATAGGGGAGAGCAGGAGGCAGACTTACAGAAGCAAAAGGCGTGGTTATAGGGAAAACAGGGGAATCATTTGTTCATTTAAACAACAACTCTTATTCATTGGATGAAGGCCTAGTGGCGGGAAGGAATGGCGGGAGGAAACGGTCACTTGCTGGGAGGGGGGCTCCCTGAGCATTGGCCCTGATTACTGACTTCTTGTGGTATGCAGTCCTGGTCACCTGGCTCCCTGCTATCCGATTGTCTCTTAGCAACCCTGCATTATCTGTCTGGTCGCAGCCTTGAGTTTATGAGGGAAGGGATGTGGGAGCCCGGGTATGTCTGGGCAGGC
>PVIH01004972.1:93372-112324 GCA_004025045.1 Sigmodon hispidus | reverse complement strand
TGTCTGGATCCAGCCCTACAATCTAGAGTCCTTCACTGTGAGTTCAAGGCTACATGCCTTTAATCCTAACCTGGATGAGATAGGGTATATAAGGGCTCAGTAGAAACCAAGCAAAGACAGAAGTGACTGATAGAAGTGACAGGTAGAAGAGACCAGGTGTGAGGCTGAGAAAGTTGCAAGACAGTTTGGTGAGAATTGACTGTGGTACTTCCTCTCTTTGATATTTCAGCCTTCCCCCAATATTTGGCTCTGGATCTTGTTTATTACAACTCAAATTCATGCTACTACATTTCATTTTTAAATTGGATTATTTGGATTTTTGATATCTAATTTCTTGAATTCTTTATGTTTTTTAGAGATCAGCCCTCAACCAGATGTAGGGCTGGTGAAGATCTTTTCCCATTCTATAGGCTGTTGTTTTATTTTATTGACTATGTCTTTTGCCTTACGGAAGCTTCTCAGTTTCAGGAGGTCCCATTTATTAACTGTTGCTCTTAGTATCTGTGCTACTGGCATTATATTTAGGAAGTGGTCTCCTAAATGTGTGTCCAAGGCTATATTCTACTTTCGCTTCTATTGGGTTAAGTGTAACTGGTTATATGTTGAGGTCTTCGATCCATTTTGACTTGAGCTTTGTACAGGGCAATAAATATGGATCTATTTGCATTCTTCTACATGTTGACATCCAGTTATACCAGCACCATTTGTTGAAGATGCTTTCCTTTTTTTTTTCCATTGTATAGTTTTGGTTTTTTTTTTCAAAAATCAGATGTTCATAGATATGTCGATTAATATCAGGGTAATCAATTTTATTCCATCGATCCACATATCTGTTTTTATGCCAATACCAAGCTGTTTTTATTACTATAGCTCTACAGTAGAGCTTGGAATCAGGGGTGGTGATACCTCCTGAAGTTCTTTTATTGAACAGGATTGTTTGACTATTCTGTTTTTCTTTCTTTCTTTTTTTCCCTTTATGAAGTTGAGTATTGCTCTTTCAAGGTCTGTGAAGAACTGTGTTGGGATTTTGATGGTGATTGGATTGAATCTGTAGATTGCTTTTGGTAAGATTGCCATTTTTACTATGTTGATTCTATCTCTCCAATAGAATGGGAGATTTTTTTTTCTTTTACTGATATCTTCTTCAATTTCTTTCTTCAATGACTTAAAGTTTTTGTCACTTCTTTGGTTCCAGTTACCCCAAGATATTTTGTGTTACTTGTGGCTATTGTAAAGGGGGGATGCTTCCCTGATTTCCCTTTTAGCCTTTTTATCTTTTGTATATAGGAGAACTATTGTGTTTTGTGTGTTAATCTTGTATCCTGCCACATTGTCGAAGGTGCTAATCAGCTGTGGGAGATCCCTGGTAGAATTTTGGGGGTTGTTGTGCCCAGACTGGATGACTCCCAGAAGGATCCTCAGTAACAGACAAACTCACAAAGATGCAAATGTAAGGCAAGGATTATTTGGAGAGCTTTCAAGCTGCAGCAGCAGGGACTTGACCACCACAGTGATGTCAGAGGAAAGATAACCCCCCTCCCTGCAAAGAGCAGAGTTTTTAATTGGGGAGTGCAGAGCTGTTATTGGGCTGATGTCTAGGAGATGTTTTTTGTTTTGTTTTGCTTTGTTTTGTTTTGTTTTTTACTGGCATTATCTCTTCAGCCAGGTGAGCCGTGGTTAGATGATTGGTCAGAACTGGGCCTGACCTTTGGGAGATAGAAACTTAACTCCTCAAGACGGCTCTGGGTTACAAGATAGAGAGACTTTGGCTCTCACAGGATCACTTATGAATTCTAGCATATCATCTGCAAATAGTGAGAGTTTGACTTCCTCCTTTCTAATTTTTTTTAAATTTTTATTATTTTTATAGAAAAAATCTTGGGGGCTGGAGAGATGGCTCAGAGTTTAAGAGCACTGACTGTTCTTCTGAGGTCCTGAGATCAATTCCTAGCAACCACATGTTGGCTCATAACTATCTATAATGACATCTGGTACCCTCTTCTGTGTACTGTATACAAAATAAATAGATAAATCTTTTAAAAAATAGAATAAAGTCTCATTTTTTTATCCATGTATCCCCTTGTTCCAACTCCCTTCCCCCACCCGACCCCTCCTGGTCAACCTTCAGCTTCCTTCTTCCCCATCCCCCAATCTCCTCCCCAGAAAGGGCAAGAGGTCCCAAGGTGGATTATCTCAGCATCCACCCCAGGCAACTTCAATTTCCTCATCCTAATATCCAGACTGGGTTAGGTGTTCCTCTGAAGGGAATGTGTTTCAAGGTGCCAGTCCATGCACAGAAACACAGTCTGACCCCTCCCCTTGAGGCTCCACATATTGTCCATGCCAGTGGATAGTTGCCTATCCTTGGAGGGCTTAGTTCCTTTTCCAGATGGTTTGAAGTTGGCTGTTCTTGATTCAGTGAGCTCCCCAGAGCTCCAGTCAGCCTGGAGAAATGTGAGAATTTTCCTTATAGTCCCTATTCCCTTGCTCATATAGAGTCTCCCTCCTGGTTTCCTTTTGTTGTTTTATTGCTCTAGCTAGAACTTCAAGTATTACATTGAATAAATTTGGGAAAATGCACAACCTTGTCTTATTCCTGATTTTAGTGGGATTGCTTTGGGTCTCTCTCCATTTAGTTTGATGTTGGCTGTCAGATTGCTATATATTGCATTTATTATGTTTAGATATGTTTCTTGTATCTCTAATCTCTTCAAGACCTTTATCATGAAAGGGTGTTGGATTTTGTCAAAGGCTTTTTCAGCATCTAATGTGATGGTTTTGTGTGTGTGTGTGTGTGTGTGTGTGTGTGTGTGTGTGTGTGTGTTTTCTTACAAGTACTTTCTTTGGTGGATGACATTGACAGATTTGTTGAACCATCCCTGCCTCTCTGGTATGAAGCCTACTTGATCATGATGGATGATTTTTTTGATATATTCCTGAATTCTGTTCCCCATTATTTTATTGAATATTTTTGCATCAATGTTCATGAGGGAGATTGGCCAGTACTTCTCTTTTTTGTTGTATCTTTGTGTGGTTTAGGTATCAGGGTGACTGTAGCCTCATGATAAGAGTTTGGCAATGTTCCTTCAGTTTCTGTTGTGTGGAACAATTTGAGGAGTATTGGTATTAGTTCTTTTTTGAAATTCTGGTAGAATTTTGTGCTGAAACCATCTGGCTCTGGGCTGTTTTTTTTTCTTGCTTGGGAGACTTTTAAGAAGTGCTTCCATTACCTTAGGGGTTATAGTTCCTTTTAAGTAGTTTATCTTGGTTTAATTTTGGTAAGTGGTATCTATCCAGAAAGTTGTCCATTTCTTTTAGGTTTTCCAATTTTGTGAAGTACAGGTTTGTAAAGGATGACCTAATGATTCTCTGGATTACTTTAGTGTCTGTTGATATATCCTAATTTTCATTTCTGATTTCGTTAATTTGGATATTCTCTTAGCCTTTTGGTCAATTTTGATAAAAGTTTGTCTATTCTGTTGATTTTCTCAAAGAGCTAACTCTTTGTTTCATTGTTTTTTTTATATTGTTCTCTTTGTTTTAATTTTATTGATTTCATCCCTGAGTTTAATTTATTTCCTGCCTTCTACCTGTTCTGGGTGAGTTTTCTTCTTTTTGTTCATTCATTTTCAGGTGTGATATTAAGTTCCTTGTGTGAGATTTCTCTAAGTTCTTCCTGTAGGCACTTAGTGCTTTGAACTTTCCTTCTAGTACTGCTTTCATTGTGTCACATAAGTTTAGGCATGTTGTAGATTCTTTTTTATGGAATTCTGGGAAGTCTTTAATTTCTTTATTTCTTTCGTGACACAGAGGTGGTTCAGTTGAGAGTTGTTTATTTTCCATGAGTTTGTAGGCTTTCTATATTTTGTGTTGTGGTTGAAATCTAATTCTAAGCCATAGTGATCCAATAGAATACAAGCAGTTATTCTCATATTTGATTTATGACTGAGTATGTGGTTAATTTTAAAGAAAGTTCCAGAGGGTGCTGAGAAGAAAGTAAATTATTGTGTGTTTGTGTGGAAAGTTCTGTATACATCTATTAAGGCCATCTGAGTCATAACATCTGTTAGATCCCTTGTTCCTCTGTTAAGTTTCTGTCTGGTAGATCTGTTCATTGATGAGAGTTGGGTATTGAAAAACCCCACTATTAATGTATGGGGTTTGATGTATGATGTATGATTGAAGTAAAAGAAATTAGTAATATTTCTTTTACATACATAGGTGCCCTTGCATTTGGGTCATAAATGTTCAAGATTGAGAATGTATCTTGATGAGCTGTCCGAGATGAATATGTAATGATCTTCTAGATCTCTTTTGACTGATTTTAGTGTGGTGATAAGTTACATAATTAATAAAACATGGAATATTAAGAGATAAACACACAGTCAAAAACTAGCCAGACAGCTCAGGAATTTCTTGATCTTTGAGTACAAGGCCAAACACCTGGGCTTCAATGGTACACACCTTTAATCCCAGTACAGGGAAAGCCAGGAGTGGTGATCTACACCCTTAATCCCATAACTCCAGAGACAGAGATCTTTCTGTGTTTCTGTGAGTTCAAGGCTGATTACCAAATAGAGTAGCTCCCGCCTTTAATCCTAATCTGGATGGGATACAGCTGGGCAAGATGGGTATTTAAGGCAAGCATAGGTAAACAGCAGAAGTAGTAGTGTCCAGAAGTGAGGGTGAAGAAGCTGGAAGATAACTGGATGAGATTTGACTGTGGTGTTTCTTCTCTCTGGTATTTCAGCCTTTTCCCGATATCTGACTCTGAGTCTCTTTCAGTACAATTGGAATTCATGTAACATTTTAGTTTGAAGTCTGTTTTGTTAGATATTAGGATAGCTATACCAGCTTGTTTCTTAAGACCATTTGATTGAAAAGTAATTTCCAAATCCTTTACTCTGAGATAGTGTCTGTCTTTGATGTTGAGATATGTTTCTTGTATGCAGGAGAAGGATAGATTCTGTTTTCATATTCATTTTGTTAGCCTATCTTTTTTTTTTTTAAGTAGGAAAATTGAGTCCATTGATATTAGGGAATATTAATGACCAATGAATGCTAGTTCCTGTTATTATTTGGTGGTAGTGTATGTGTGTGTGTGTGTGTGTGTGTGTGTGTGTGTGTGTGTGTGTGTGTTCCCGTCTTTGGAATTTTCTGCTGTGGGTTTATCTGTTGCTTGTGCTTTCGTGGGTGCATCTAGCTTTTTTATGTTGGAATATTTCTTCTGGTGCTTTCTGTACAACTGGATATGTGGACAGGCATTGTTTAAATCTGGTTTTTGTGGTGGAAATGCTCTCTGTATGATGTAAACAAAGTAACTGGTTTGGCCTATGTGGAGCACCATAGAAGTGGGTGGAGAATCAGATGACAGACAGGTAGAAGGAGAGTGGAGTTAACCAGTCTCCATCTGACCCCCAAAGAAGAGACATATAAGAAATACAGGTGAGCCACAGGCTGGGCCATGTGGTGGGTAGATTAAAAGAAATGGTTTGAATTGAGATGAAAGAGCTAGCTGGTAATGTGCTTGAGACATGGGCCAAACAGTATGAAGTTAATATAAGTGTCTGATTCATATCTTTGGGGGACGAAAGCCGCCGGGGGGGGGTGGGAGTGGGGGGGTGGGAGGTGTGGGGAGGGGGTGAGGGGGTGGACAGGTCTGAACCTCCGGGCCCAAACGGGCCAGGGAAACCTTTTACAACAGGTTTTGTCATCTATGGTCATTGAGAGTTTTTCTTGGCATAGTAGTCTGGTCATCCATGGTCTCTTAGTGTCTGCATGACATCTGTTCAGGACATTCTGGACTTCATAATCTCCATTGAAAAGTTGGGTGTTATTCTGATGGGTCTACCTTTATAAGTTACTTGGCCTTTTTCATTTGAAGCTCTTAATATTCCTTCTTTATTCTTTATGTTTAGTGGTTTGATTATTACATGGCAAGTGGACTTTTCTTGGGAGTTTAGTTTGTTTGATGTTGTGTAAGTGTCTTGTATCTTTGTAGTATTTTCTTCTTTAGGTTGGGAAAGTTTTCTTCTATGATTTTGTTGAATATATATTCTATAACTTTGAGCTGGATGTCTTCTTCTTTTCCTCCTCATCCTTCTTCTTTTTCTTCTCCTTCCTCTTATTCTTTGTCTTCTTTTATTCCTATTATTCTTAGGTTTAGTCTTTTCATGGCATCTAAGATTTCCTGGATATTTTGTATTATGACTTTTTTTTTTACTTTAGTGTTTTCTTTGACTAATGAATCTAATTCATAAATTGTACCTTTCGTGCCTGAGATTCTCTTTTTTCATCTCTTGCATTCTTTTTTTTTTACTAATAAAAAACTATTTATAAAAATAAGACATTTGCAACTTCAGTATTATCAGCGTCATCAAGTATATTAAAAAAGTAACATGAAAAAAAAGCAGAAGTATTCAAATACAGAAACAGGAATATAAGAGTGATTAAGAGCACTTATGTCTGTAATTCCCATCCATTTACTTAAGATTTTACATTTCAAGCATTCCTTTGATATCTTCTTTATGGCTTTTATTTCAATTTTCAAGTCTTGAACTATTTACTTCACCTGTTTGATTGTTTTACTTTGATTTTCTTTAAGAGATTTATCGATACCTTCCCATTTGTTGTTTATCTTTCTCTCATTTCTTTAAGGGATTTTTTCATTTCCTTTTAAAATTTCTTTTGAAGGCTTTTATAATCTTCATAAAGTTATTTTTAACATCATATTGTTCTACTTCTTCTATACTGGAATGCTGTTGTAGAACTGCTAGGTTTTGGTGTTGCCATTTTGTTCTGTATGTTGTTGAATGTATTTTTGCACTGGCGTCTACACATCTCATCTGGTAGTCAGTTCAGGCATTGTCTGTGTTTTAAGGACCAAGCTGTTCTTGGTCCAATAGGTGCTGTTGGCGCAATTGTAGATTTTGGTAAAATAGAGCCAGTGGATTCTGTGTATCATGTTGCAGTTGAGATCTGCAGAGGATAGATGGGTTTGGGGGATGGAGTGGAGCTTATAGACTATAAGGTCTGATGAGGGGTGGTAGTGGGTAGACTTGCTGGCAGTGGTTCTGCTTATTGGCCTACAGCTGAGCTGTGATGGGATTGAGGGACATGGGTTATGGCCTGTTACTCAGGCCTAAAGGATGGGCTGACTGACCTACTGGGGTGGGGTCGTTCACCTCTTGAGATGGAACCCAATGGAGTCTGTATCTCAGGAAGCTGCTGAAGTTGAAGAGATGGGTAGGTTTGTGGAATGTAGTGGAGTTTATAGGCCTAAAGTGGTTTTGAGTATCATAAGAATGCTAGGAATCGAACTCAAATCCTCAGCAAGAGCACAAAGTGCTCTTCACCTGGAGGTGTCTTTCTAGTCCCAGTGTTTTCTTTTTTCTTCACATGTGTATGTGTCTATGTGAATACATTCTCTGTGTATGTATTCTCTCTCTCTTTCTCTCTATCTCTCTCTTGGTAAAGGCATGTGCTTGAGAATATATGCCTGCAGACAAGAGGAAGCTTCAGATTTCTTAGAGGAGGAGTTACAAGTGGTTGTAAGCTGCCCCTCATGGGAACTGGGAACAGTACTAGGTTCCTGGAAATGCAGGACGATCTCTTAATGAGACATCTCTCCAGCTCTTTCTCTCATCTCTAATGAGGTACATTAACTGGAAATCCAGTCTCAGCCTTTGATGGTATCTGCACATTTGTTTCCCATTTCCAACTTGATCTCACTTCCATGCTGTCTATTAAATTAGCCTACTTCCCTGAACTTCCTCCCCATTACTTGGTATAGACTTCTTCCCTCATGAATGGTGCATACAAGCTGGGTTACTATTTCAGGCAGTAAAGCTTAAGTTTTTATGCTCTAGTTTCCTCCTCTATAAAATGGGGATAAAATGAAGCATGGCCAGAGGGTTTTCATGAGGATTAAATTTGTTACTGTGAGGAAAGACTTTAAGAGGGAGCCTGGCACATAACACTGTGCAAGTAGTAACTGTTGGCTTAGTCATAGTCTCTTTGTCTTTAGACTGTGCCAAGAATCACTTACAAAGTTCTAAGGAGCAAAAGCAATGCATTCTTCATATTTGCTTTACCATCATTTCTTTCCAGTTTGATCATACCCATTGTAATTGCACTGTGATCATGTGAGCATTTGCGTCGTCAACCTGTTCCCTCTGTCACCATTGAACACTCAGTGATGGTGGATACAGGGGACATGGTAGGAGGGTATATTTGAAAAATAAAATGACCTCAAGGCATATTATCAACAAAATTTGTAAATACCAGATTGCCATGTCAGATTCTTTTTGAAAAAAAAAAAAAACACAAAACAGTTTTACAACCTGTGTGTGTGTGTGTGTGTGTGTGTGTGTGTGTGTGTGTGTGTGTATCTGTATCTGTATGTCTATGTTCCAGTTACCCAGTGGCAAGCAGAGGAGACTAATTTGTCAGTGAATAGCTCTTGGTAAGGAGGGCAGAGAAATCACATAGATAGGCCACAGGAAAGACATCTACCACTCTGTGGAGGGTGTTCTGAGGCAGAATGTTGCAGTTTGAGATGGTGGGGAGTGGTGATGGGCACCAAGGTTCAAGGTTCCCTTCACTCGCTAGGGCAAGTTAGGTATCTTCTTTAACTTGGCTGGCTCATCTTTAAAGAGAAGGATAAGAGCATTGGTTTGTTTATTTATTTATTTATTTATTTATTTATTTATTTATTTATTTATTTTTATTTTTTATAGTGGGGCTAGGGGCTAGTGTACTGTCCCAGTGAGTTAACAAAATGAAAGCTTATGGAACAGTCCTGGAACACAGGGAAAATTCCCAAGACTCTAGACTCCATAGAGATGAATACTCTTATTTCCATCCTCCATACTCCCCACCCCATCCCCATTTTCCAAACTGTTCCAGTAAGGCAGGTCAATATTCACCCTATCTAGACTTACAAGAATTTCCCCCAGTCCCATGACACCACTGTGTAAGCTCCTTAGCCATCTTCAGTCACAACCTGTATCATACCACTGGGACCCAGTTCATTCTAGCATCAGATAGTCCCAAGGACTTGAAAAGATAACACAATATAGGCTGTGAGATTTCTCTCATTTCTTTTGTCCATTGCTTACCTCTTTGTCTGTTGTTGGGAATGAACCAAGTGCTTTTTTTGCCTGACATCCCAGCAGGGCACTGTAGTCAGCCCTTCTTAAACCAGCCCAACCCTAGAACCATGGTGTTTAGTGGGGTTGGACCAGAAGGCAGACTTTACAAATAAATGCAAAGTGAATGCAGACTGTTTTCTCTACATCAGAAGCTTGTGGAGATGTGTGTACCTGTCACAGCCTGAAGCTGTGTGTTCAGACAGAAGAAAGGAACTTGGAGGGATTTTCTCACTAGTTCACTTGCTGAAGGGCCTGTGCTGTATGTACAGCTTCCCTAGAAGCTGTTTCCTGAGGATCAGTAGAAAAATCCCCACAACAGGATTGTTCATGTGAACTAGAGATGTTTTGCAAAGACCCCCACACAATTACCGTTAAGAGACTGATTTTGTCACTGTGAAAACCCCATGGATTAGGCCTCTCAGAAGAAAAGAAAAGTCTGCTTTTGAACTAGGCTTTGTTGGCTGCTCTGCCATTGACCAGTTTTCATACTGGCAGCACATTTACTAAGTAAATGATTCCTTTCAAGGTCAGGGTTTTAGAGCCCAAAGCCACCACTGAAACTACAAGAGTAGAGCTGGAATAATTCAGCATCTAAAATATAAGCAGTTTTACTCCTGAAGGGAAGGATGTGGTTTAAAACAGAGACTCCACAGCTTACAGTCTCTGACTATGGCTTGTTTCTCCCTTTGCTTTTCTGTATAACTTGTCCTAGGTAGAGAAAAAGGCCAGTTCTGTACCAAGGTGGGAGGGGTGTACCCATTTCTGAGAATTGCCTGAGGTTAACCCTTTTGGATTCTGGCACAGTCTCAATCTTTCTCTCAAATTCAGGTGATGAGCTGATCCCCAGCAGCCAAATTCTAAGTATGAATAGACATCTATCAGACACACAAGCTGAAAGAAAATTCAGGAAAGAAACTAAAGCAGCAGCAATAGATGGAGCTGAAGACTAAAGGCCTAAGGACACAGCTTCTTGGCCACCCAGAGGATAGGATGAACATCCATGACAGGGTGGGGTTTGCTTGTCATTTTCATCCAAGAATTTCTTCTTTTTAGCTCTCACCCACAGCAAGAGGAGTAAAGGCCTTCTAATAGAACAATACATTCACCATATCTCGTGAGAGATTTTGATATAAATAGACCAAAATGTGATGTGTCGTCGTCTTCTTCTTCTTCCTCCTCCTCCTCCTCCTCCTCCTCCTCCTCCTCCTCTTCTTCTTCTTCTTCTTCTTCTTCTTCTTCTTCTTCTTCTTCTTCTCCTTCTCCAAAAAGATACTCCAAAGCTCTGGATGACTTCAAGAGTCATCTTACACCCTCTGGATGGTAGGGCTTTGCTTTGACCACTGCTGACTCAGACAGGGGTTCTGAGGAATGAATTGATTAATCATTGGTTGCTGTGCATGGGTCTTAAGGATATGTGGGTGGGAAACCCACCTATTGGACACAGAAAATTTATGCCACACCTGGCTTCTCTTGAGCTGCCAATGAGACTATGTTTTCTATTAATGAACCACACCAGCTGACCAACCTAATTGTACTAGGCATTGCAATATCTTCTACATATTTATATAAATATAAGTCTCTCTTGAAATCCAACCTGGTTTTGATAAAGTTCAATCAACCTTACATTGTACAGCCTTCATATATCATCCATAATTCCCTTTCTACTGGTCTTTTGGGATTTTTTTAATGGAACTTAAAAAATATCTTTAGAATTGTTTTTATGATGATTACCTACCATTTAAATCATTAATTAACTGTACTATATTTTGGACAGATAAATACGTCTTTATATATATATATATATATATATATATATATATATAAAGAAAGAAAATGGGAGAAAACGTTATTTTTAATAAGTTTGTAAGTAACTTTATCTGTAAATAATTAAGTACATGATGTTTTGTTATTCAATCATTTATGAATTGCTAACTTTTCTATGTACTGTTCAGGTACATAGAAAACAGATAAATAAAAATTAAAATATGAAAAAAATTGTTTTTATGACATCAAGATAGCTGACTTCCTAAGTATTTCACGAAATAAAAAGGCTTAATGTATATTTGAGTGTTTTTTTTTTCAGCAACCTTTAACTCTATACATAAAACACTTGATAACCATCTACCTTACTGAATTCATTGAACAGATTTTAAATATCTGTGGAAGTTTCATACTCGACACATGGGAGCATAAAAAAGGATGCTGTGGTGCAAGAATGACTGACTAGTTTGTGTTCAGGGAGGCCATTTGCCCAATTTTCACTTCTGCACAAGGGGATAGTTAGGATGGCTCAGTGGTGCTAAGATACCTTATAATAAATTCAAAACACTCTCCTTTGCTCTTTGATCCTTTCATTGAATCCAGTCATGTTAAGGAACTACCTTCATAGTCTCTTCTTCTTTATTATTTTACCTGTGTTTTTTAAATGACTGTTTACCTTCTCTTTATAAAACCTAGCTTAAAATCTACCCCCACAGAGGCATTTTTACACCTTCTATCTAAGTCACCTTGCCCTCCTGATTGGCTCTATTTAGTCAACACATTTATTTCCCATCTCTCCATCAGTGTCCTACTCAATGCTAGAGCTCACAGGCCTGAAGGGTACCTGCTTCAGTATATGCACACTATGCTAAGTGACTACTTAACAACATGGTGGTGATAGGTTACATATTTAATAAGACCTGGAATATCAAGAGATCAACCCACAGTCAAACTTAGGCAGAGATAGCTCCAGGAGTTCTGGATCTCTGAGTACAAGGCCAAACAGTTGGACTTCAGTGGCACACACCTTTAATCCCAGCACCAGGAAAGCCGAGAGTGGTGACCTATCCTTTAATCCTTTAACTCCAGAGACAGAGATCTTTCTGTGTTTCTGTGAGTTCAAGGCTGACTACCAAATAGAGTTGCTCCCATGTTTAATCCTAACCTGGATGGGATACAGCTGGGTAAGAAGGGTATTCAAGGCAGGCATAGGAAAATAGCAGGCATTAGAAGTGACCAGGAGAGAAGCTGAGGAAGCTGAAAGATAGCTGGGTGAGATTTGACTGTGGTGTTTCCTCTCTCTGATATTAAAGCCTTTCCCTGATATTTGGCTCTGAGTCTGTTTCATTACAATCAGAATTCATGCTACACAACATTTTAATCTTTATTTTTATTTTATGTGTATGAGTGTTTTGACTGAAGCACTTACTATGTAGTGCTTAGTCTACACACTATCTGCATGCAGTGACTTTGGAGTCCAAAAGAGGACACCTGGTCCCCTGGGACTAGAGTTATGGACAGTTATGAGCCTCCATGAAGGTGCTGGGAATCTAATGAGTTGCCCTCAAAGAGCAATCGGAACTCTTAACTATTGAGCCATCTTTCTGCCTAAAGTGGAGATTTTAATTCATTCAAAATTAACCTTTACTCATAAGTACTTGGATGTGTTAAGGCTTATGTGAAAGGTAGTATGGTGTGGTGGTCTTTTCTGCTTATTGATCTGACATGAGCCTTCCTGGCATAGGCCATGTGGGAAGGCTTGGGATTTAGGGGAAAGGTTGAATATAGTGTGCCGGCAGCTCACTCTGCTGCCCTTGAGCTGTTGAAAAGCAGTTGATATAGAGAGCTCAGGGACCACATTTGAAAGAAAAGTCACTGGAAAATCTCATGAGTTCCCTTAGGCACATGATCAGTTGAGATAATTCAGTGTCCTTTGCATCAGTAAGTGAGGGGAAGAGACTAGGACTCTAATTAGCTATTTATTTTTTTCTCAGAGAAAATTTCCTCTCCTTAAAAACTATCTATGCATCACAAAGTATATGAGTCAGTGTTGCAAAGTGTCCTAGCCATTCCTTGCATACTGACCAAATGGCCTGCTGTGAGGTAGGGAAGTTTCTGGTCACAACATCTTTATCTTCAAGGTATGCAGGGGTGCTCCCCATAAACAGATTTTAGAATGATGCACCCCACGCCTAAGCCAGGGTGCTTTTTAAAATACAAGTATTGGATTTATCCAAGCCATCTGCCATCTTCAGTAAATACCACAGAGTTGCCAGACACTCTATTTTTTTCAAATCCCTCCTCACAAAGTTTATTAACCTCTTTAAGTGTTGGATCCAGGAATGGAAGACACAAGGTGTAATTAGTATGGGAACATCATAGGCAAACTTTAGAAAACAATGATCAAAAACATTACTGTCTTTTTCTTAGTGTTTTAAAACAACAGTATGATGAACTCTCGGTTGTGAAGGGAAACCTGTGCCAACCTTAGGGAAACCTATAAACTGTACACCCGGGAGCATGCCATTTCTCAAGGCAATTTTTAAAATTTTTGATGGACAAAAATCTAACACAAAATTGGGTGGCTTTTATTTGTACTACATGATGTTTAGACATATAGGGGCTCTGCTGGTAAGATGCTGAACTCTAATCAGTGTTTACCCAAAATTTGATAGAGCTAGCAATGGTTTACCTAACTCTGTGCCCTTTGTACAGTGACAAAGTACAAAGGAAGTTGCTGAGCAACTCCCGGAGTTTACAATGTTTTTATTGTGGTAATCTAGAACTTTATGCATTCTAGGCAAGCAGAGAACACACTGAGAAGCATGTGGAACTCATAGTGTAGACAAATGGCTAATTAAAAAACTAATGTCTAATATATAAACTCAATAAATAAAACAATATGTTTATGCTTTAATAGGCCTATACATGGCCATTACAAGTGGCAGGGTACAGATCGATTTTATACAACAATAAGTTTAAGAGGAACTTAGATATTCTCATTAGCTACGTTTCTTACTTCTGTCCCTCCAAAGGACCACATTATTTAGCAATGCTCCAGTTAAACAGGCATTATTGCATTAGTTTAAATGTGTATAAGAAACATACCTGTATGCCATCCCTTTGATTAATTTGACCTATAATTTGATTAGATAAAGAAACATCACTGCAGGGGTTCCCTGAAGAAGCAGGGAGACTCATGGGAGACCAGGAACACAAACAGCTCTGGTGAGGCTTTCTTTAGGGATGGCAGGGTGGGGTGGGGGTTGGGGGTGGCAAGGAGAGGTGTTAACAAAAAAGAGAAAAGAGTTTCATCTAAAATGAGAAAAGAGAGGTAAAACAGCTGCATTTATATACGACGGCATGATTTGCTTCAATTTATGGGAATAATGGAAAAAATAACTTGAACATTGGGGTTAAAATTGGGTTGAACAGAAAAGAATCCAGCTTGATAATATGGCATCTCTGAGCTGAAGTATAAGTTACCCTGGAAAGGACGTTAAAAAATGAAGAAAATGGTTATACTTTAGGATGGGTGATTGCTCCATGACCGGAAAAACCTGGAGTGTCTGTTCATTTAAACTTCACCAGTTTCTAGCCCATTAGAGTTTGTTCACAGAGGCTTTGGCTTAGGGGTCTCACTATGCACTAAATGTGGAGCTGGTTCTGTTGGTCCCTTTGGCTTCCACAGCATCTGTGCTCAGTTCCAGCTGCGCAATGGATCTGCACAAGTTGAAGCCCTGGGTCTGCTTCCCCTCCATTGTCTCTCAGCCGGTGGTGACACAATCAAATGGTTCCTGACATCCTCAGCTAGGCCAAGCAGAAACCTAGACATCAGCCCTGTTTCTTTAAACTCCTTATTCTACCTGTTGGCTAGTCCTGTCAACCCTATCTCTAAAAAAATGTGATTGCATTTTCCTTCTCTACTCCCAGCCTGTTCCTCCAAGTCACAGACGTTTTTGTTTACCTCCTAGTCTGCTTTTGTTAATGCTCTTTTATATCCAATCTTTTAGTAGCAACTAGAGGAGTCCCTAAAACAGGAAACAGATCTTCAGGGCCTTGAAAACCAAGCCTGTTGAGATGCTGAAGCCAGCCTTGCAAAATCTGATGCTTGCATTCCACCCAGGCATCCCCCTCTATATTCTCTCTCTCCATGACATTAAGCCACTGTTCATCATTCAGGCTTCCTCACTGGCTGTGCATGCATTAATTACCTATACACATCATAAATTCCAACGCTCCTTTATTCATTATCACTTAGTTTCATTCAATTTTATGGCCCAGGTGCACATGTTGTGGGTTATCCAACTTTGACTTCTAATCTTCCTTTGAATTTCCACAAGCATGGTTCCCTTTCTGTAAAAATGATGTCCTTCCTCTTCCACGCCTCCCCAGCCTCTGCTCAGCTGAAGAAAAAAGAGCAATGTAGAGCATCTTGGTACTCTATCCTGTGGTGATATATTACATATTTAATAAAAATAGGCTGGCATATTGGACGGCAGAACCACCCACAGAGCCAAGCCTTGCGAGTCAGTCAGAGAATGATGACTTTTAATCCCAACACTTGGGAATCAGAGATACATCTGTATCTCTGTGGGTTCAAGGCCTAACAGGTGGTGTTGGCACACACCTTTAATCCTAGCACTAGGAAAGCTGAATCAGGAAGTGAGACAGATGGGCGGAGAGAAAAATAAGGCTGGAGGAGGCAGGACTTCTTCCCTTGACCTGCCACGTGAAAAGACTTGGAGCGCAAGGATTCCTGGAGACAGGCCCGAGGAGCTCACTGAGTGACAAGCAAGGATTCCTGGAGACAGGCCGGAGGAGCTCACTGAGTGACAAGTGGCTATGGTTTGTTTCTCTATCTCTCTGATATTTCAATTTTCTCTAGTATCTGGCTCTGGATTTTTTAAATTTTAATACTAAATAGAATTCATGCAATACCATCCTTTGTCTTTTTAGAGGCAATGCAGCTATGGAGTGGGTGTATGTTCCTCTATCTCTTGGGTTCAATCTTGTCTGGGGTGGTACCAGTGCTGGAAAGATTAGGTTCCCTGTCCTACATGTGAGTTTTCACACTACAAAGTCCTTTTTATGTATTGTTCAGTGTATGACAGCAGTGTTCCTTTGCCTATCTAATGAGTTACATTTCACTCTGCCTTCTTTTTATTATCCGTATAACTGTGCAAAGATAGTCTACTTCATGGGTCTGAATGAATGAGTTGAGTTAATGTATAGCAAGTGTCAGAGATGAAGCAGGGCCCTTGGGAATTCCCTCATCACTGTGTATTTTGTTGTTGCTGGCACATGATGAATGCTCATTAAATACCTATTGAAAGAAAGAACAGCTGCACTCTGCTGCTGTTAGCTTAAACACCATCTCTGCAGTGAAAGCCAAGCTCAAGTAGATTCTTTTCCATTAGCCTAATAGGACCTTTCTATTGTCTTACTATCTGAAGTGTCCCTTCCTGACCGCTGAATACCCTGCAAGCCACTTCTGTTTGTCACACAGGAAAATGTCTTCACCTAATGAACAGCATGTGAAGGCACCCAAGGTGAAGTACTAGATGAAATAACTCAGTGGAAATAATATAAGGCCTTGTGAAGTATGTTGAAGAAGGTTTACGTTCCAGGAGTGCAGAATGCTAGAGGTCAGCTTCATCAAATTATATGCTTGTGGACCAAATAATTCAAAAATCTGAGTATACTCACAGGAGAGAGCCAGCAATAGGTAGAAGCAATTAAATTAGTTTGTATGACTTTACACTTTTCAAATTAGCATGCTATTATATAAGGCTAATCTCATTCACTGTTTTCAGAGTTTGAACAGTCACTGTCTAGGCCCTGCCCCTTAATGACCATGTGATCTTAGGGATGTCTCTTAGCAATTTTGTTTTTTGTTTTTTCTTTTTTTGTATGTTTTATCCATGTATATCCTTGTTCAAGCTCCCTTCCCCCTCCATCCCTTCCAGTCACTCTCTCTTTTCCACAACACTTTATCTCCTCCCCAGCAAGGGCAGGAGGTCCCAAGGTCCAATATGACTTAGATCAGCATCTACTCCTGAGAGATCCAGTTTTCTCACCCCAATATCAAGACTGGGTCAGGTGTTTCTGTGGAGGGAATGAGCTCCAAGGTCCCAGTCCAAGGTGTATCAGATCCCAAGCTGTTCAGTGCTTGTGGTTTGCAGCTTGCACATGTTTTGTTTTTGCTTTATGTTTTTTTTGTTTGTTTGTTTAGAGTCCACTAATGAGTGAATACATCCCCTGCTTATCTTTCTGGGTTTGAGATACCTCGCTGAGGAGGATATTCTCCAAATCCATGCATTTGCCTGCAAACTTTAGAATATCATTTTTTCTTACTGCTAAGTAGTACTCCACTGTGTAGATGTACCACAGTTTGTTAATCCATTCCTCAGTTGAGGAGCATCTAGGTTGTTTCCAGGTTCTTGCTATTACAAATAATGCTGCTATGAACATAGCTGAGCTAATGCCTTTAGAATGTGAATATGCATTGTTAGGGTATACACCCAGAAGTGGTATTGCTGGATTCTTGGGGAGATTGATTCTCAGTTTTCTGAGAAAGCAACATACTGCATTCTAGAGTGGCTGAACAAGCTTCCACTCCCACCAACAATGAAGTAGTGTTCCCCTTGCTCCACAACCTCTCCAGTATAGGCTGTCATCTGTGTCTTTTATCTTAGCCAATCTGGCGGGTATAAGGTGGTATCTCAAAGTTGTTTTGATTTGCCTTTTTGTGATGGCTAAAGAAGTTGAGGACTTTTTCAAGTGCCTCTCCGCCATTCGTACTTCTGCTGAGATTTCCAGTTTTAGTTCTGAACCCCATTTTCTGATAGAGTTATTCACAGTTTTGGGGTCTAGTTTCTTGAGTTCTCTATATATTTTAGAAATCAGTTCTCTATCCCTTGTAGGGTTGGTGAAAAGCTTTTCCCATTCTGTAGGCTGTTGTTTTATCTTATGGACTGTGTCCTAGGCTTTACAGAAGCTCCTTAGTTTCAGGAGGTCCCACTTATTGTTGTTCTTAGTGTCTGATCTACTGGTGTTATATTTAGGAAGTGGTCACCTGTGTCAATTCATTGGAGGGTATTTTTCACTTTCTTTTCTATCAAGTTCATTGTGGCTGGGTTTATGTTGAGGTCTTTGGTCCCCTTGGATTTGAGTTTTTTGCAGGGTGACAGGCTTGGATTGATTTGCATTTTCCTACACACTACCAACCAGCTATGCCAACACAATTTGTTAAAGATACTATCTTTTTTCCATTGAATATTTTGGGCTTCTTTGTCAAAGATCAAGTGTTCATAAATTTTTGGGTTAATGTCGGGATCTTCAGTTTGAATCCATTGATCCACAAGTCTATTTTTATACCAGTACCAAGCTGTTTTTATTGCTGTAGCTCTATAGTATAACTTGAAGTCAGGGATGGTGATGCCTCCTGAGGTTCTTTTGCTGAGTGAAATTATTTTGGCAATCCTGGCTTTCCTGTTATTCCAAATGAAATTGAGTATTGTTCTTTCAAGGTCCATAAAATATTGTGTTGGGATTTTGATGGGAAGTGCATTGAATCTGTAGATTCCCTTTGGTAGAATTGCCATTTTTACTATGTTGATCCTACCTATCCAGGAACATGGGAGAGCTTTCCATTTTCTGATATCCTCTTCAATTTCTTTCTTCAGTAATTTAAAATTTTTGTCAAATAGGTCTGTTACTTCTTTGGTTATAGTTACTTCAAGGTATTTAATGCCATTTGCAGATATTATAAAGGGTTTTGTTTTTCCTTATTTTTTTCTCAGCCCTTTTATATTTAGTGTATAGGAGGGCTACTGATTCCTTTGAGTTAATCTTGTATCTTGCTACATTGCTGAAGATGCTTATCAGCTGTAGAAGTTCCCTGGTAGAATTTTGTGGGTCACTTATGTATACAATCATATTGTCTGCAAATAGAGATAGTTTCACCTCTTTTTTTTTTTTTTTTTTTTTTTTTTTTTTTTTTTTTTTTTTTTTTTTTTTTTTTTTCTCTTTTTTCT
>PVIH01004972.1:0-93272 GCA_004025045.1 Sigmodon hispidus | reverse complement strand
ACATCCTTGTCTTATTCCTGATTTTAGTGGGATTGCTTTGAGTTTTTCTCTGTTAAGCTTGATGTTGGCTGTCGGCCTCTTGTAAATTGCCTTTATTATATTTAGATATTTCCCCTGTATTCCTGATTTCTCCAGGGCTTTTAGCATAAAGGAGTGTTGGATTTTGTCAAAATCTTTTTTGGCATCTAAGGATATGATTATGTGGTTTTGTTCCTTTAGTTTGTTTATATGATGGATGACATTTACGGTTTTTCATATGTTGAACCATCCCTGCATTTCTGGGATGAAGCCTACTTGGTTGTGGTGGATGATATTTTTTATATATTGTTGTACATGGTTTGACAATGTTTTGTTGAGAATTCAGCATCAATATTCATGAGGAAAAGTAATTCTCCTTCTTTGTTGTGTCTTTGAGGAGTTTGTATATTAGGGTAATTGTGGCCTCATAAAAGCAATTTGGCAATATTCTTTCAGTTTCTGCTGTGTGAAATAGTTTGAGGAGTAATGGTAGTAATTCTTCTTTGAATGTCTGGTAGAATTCTGCACTGAAACCTTCTGGTCCTGGGATTTTTTTACTTGGGAGGCTTTTAATGACAGCTTCAATTTCCTTCAGGGTTATAGGTCTGTTTAGGTTATTTATCTGGTCTTCATTTAATTTTGATAAATGGTACCTGTCCAAAAAGCTGTCCATTTCTTCTAGGTTTTCCATTTTTGTGGAATATGGATTTTCAATTTTCAATTATGATCTGATAATTCTCTGGATTTCCTGGAGGTCTGTTGTTATGTCACCTTTTCATTTCTGATTTTGTTGATTTGGACACTCTCTCTCTGCTTTTTGATTAGTTTGGATAAGGGTTTATCTATATTGTTGACTTTCTCAAAGAACCAACTCTTTGATTCATTGATACTTTGCATTGTTCTTTTTGTTTCAGTTGTTTTGATTTCAGCTCTAAGTTTGATTCTTTCCTGCCCTGTACTCCCTCTAGGTGAGTTTGCTTCTAATTGTTCTAAGGCTTTCAGCTGAGCTGTTAGTTCTCTAGTGTGGGATTTCTCTAGGCTTTGCATATAGGCTTCTAGTGCTATGAATTTTCCTCTTAAGACTGCTTTCATTGTGTCCCACAAGTTTGGGTACATTGTGGATTCACTTTTGTTCACTTTGAAGTGGTTCAGCTCAGTGATGTTTAGTTTCTATGAGTTGGTAGGCTTTGTGTGATTTTTGATGTTGTTGAAATCTAACTTTAGACCCTGGTGTTCTGATATGATACAAGGGATTATTTGCATTTTTTGTATCTATTGATATTTGCTTTATGACAATTATGTGGTCAATTTTAGAGAAAGTTCCATGTGGTTCTGAGAAATATGTATATTCCTTTGTGTTTGGGTGGAAGCTTCTGTAAATATGTATTAAATCTATTTGCATCATAACCCTGTTGGACTCCTTATTTCTCTGTTGAGTCTCCTTATTTTTCTGGTTGACCTATCAAGGGGTGAAAATGGTGTTTTGAAGTCTCCCACTATTAGGGTGTGAGAGTTGATGTGGGATTTGTGCTTTAGCAGTGTTCCTTTTACATAGATAGGTGCCCTTATATTAGGAGCATAAATATTCAGGAGGAAATCTCCTCTTGACCAATTTTTCCTGAGATGAATAAGTAATGTCCATCTTGGTCCCTTTTAATTGATTTGAGTTTAAAGTCTACTTTGTTAGATATTAGGATGGCAACCCCAGCTTTTTTCTTAGGGCCATTCATTAGAAAATCCTTTCCTAACCCTTTAATCTGAGCTTGTGTCTGTCTTTGTGGTTGAGGTGTGTTTCTCGTATGCAGCAGAAAGATGGGTTCTGTTTTTATATCCATCTTATTAATGTGTGCCTTTTTATAGGTGAGTTGAGTCCATTGGTATTAAGGCATATTCGTGACCACTGATTGATGTTTCCTGCTATTTTCTGCTATGTATTTCCTTTCTCTTGGGTTTTCTTCTGTAGGATTATTGAATGTTTGTGGTTTCATGGGTGTATCTGATCCTTAGGTTGGAGTTTTGCCTCTAATGCTTTCTGGAGGGTCAGATTGGTAGATAGATATTGTTTCAGTCTGTCTTTGTGATGAAATATCTTGTTTACTCCATCTATGTTGTCTGATAATTTTGCTGGGTATGGCAATCTATGTTGGCAGCCTTGCTCTTTCAGTGTCTATAAAACTTCTGACCAAGCCTTTCTTGCTTTCATCATTTCCATTGAATAGTCAGGAGTTATTATAAAATATTATAAAATATTACCTTAAAGAAATAGAAGAAAATGAAGACCTGAAGGGTCTGCTTTTATAGGTAAGTTGGCAATTTTCTTTTGCAGCTCTTAGCATTTTTTCTTTTTTTCTGTAGGCTTTGTGGCTTGAGTATTATGTGGGGAGTGGACTTTTTGGGGGGGCGTCAAATCTATTTGGTGTTCAGTAAGCTTCTTTTACCTTCATAGGCATTTCCTTCTTTAAGTTAGAAAAGTTTTCTTCTATGATTTTATTGAATACATTATCTGTGCTTTTGAGCTGGTATTCTTCTCCTTCTTCTATTCCTATTATTTTCAGGTTAGGTCTTTTCATGGTGTCCCAGATTTCCTGAACATTTTGTGTTATGGCTTTTTTAGTTTTAGTATTTACCTTGACTGATGTATCTATTTCAGCTACTGAGTCTTCCACTCCAGAGATTCTTTCTTCCATCTCTTGGATTCTGTTGGTTATGCTAATATCTGTGGTTCCAGCTCCTTTCTTCAGCTTTTCTATTTCCACCTTTGCCTCATTTTGTGCCTTTTTTTATTGCTTCTATTTCAGTTTTTAGTTCCTGGAATGTTTCTTTCATTTTTTGGTTTACCTTTTCTTGTTTTCTTTTCAAGGATTTGTTTATCTCTTTCATTTTTTGTTTGCATTTTCTTCTATTTCTTTAAGGTAATATTTTATAACTTCTTTGAAGTCTTCAATAATCTTCATAAAGATGTTTTTGGTGTTGTTTCCTTATGGTTCTTCTTCATTATTCTGTTTAAGTCATAGTTGCAGTACCACCAGTGTTTTCTGGTGTTGCCTTGTTGTTCTTTATATTGTTATAAGTACTTTTGCACTGGCATCTGCCCATGCTTCAATTGTTTATGATTAGGCAGCTCCTAGTCAGTTGTGTCTAGAGGGCTTGTGTGTCTTCTGTCTCCTCTGAGCAAGGGGTCTGCTTGATCTCTGACTCTGCTCTGCACAGGGGTCTGAATTTCAAATGCTCAGTCCTTGTCTGATGATGCAGTTTGCCCTGGAGGTGGGGCTAGCTGTGCAAGGTCTCCTCTTTTAGGTGTGGCTGGTGGATCCCCTCACAGCCAAATCCTAGCTCCTGTCTGCTAGGGAGAGTCTGAGATCAGACTGTAGGGATTGACCCAGGTCCCAGAGAGGGACTCTCTGGATGGGTGGTTCAGGTGTTGGAATCTGCTCACCTCTCTTTTAGCAACTTTGAATTTCAATTTCCCTATCTATAATGTAGGATAATTACTAATTTTCTCAGAATTGTGGTAGATACTACATGAGAGATATAGTGTGAGATTCTTACTTCTGCTTCTATTATCTCAGTCTCAAGTGTCAAGGAAGAGAAGGAGTAGAAAAGAATAAAAGAAGGTAAGGAAAGGTGCATGAGAGAAAAAGGTTATAGATAGAATATCAGCATACAACAGAAGTGAAAGTAATTTTGGAGGCCTGAGTTAGTCAACAGTCAGTCCTTAGGAGCAGGAACAGAGAACACTGAATGAAGCAAACCTGAGATACTCTAGCACTCCAGAAATAGAAGATAGTTTGAAACATTTAGAACTGCCAGAGGAGGAGGTTGTGGTTCCATCAAAAACGTAAGACTTTCTAGAAATCCTAGAACAAGACCCAGCATGTTTTTCACTTCTAGGAGATAGCCCTTGCATTCTGACCAGCATGTTCCTAGGCTCAGTCTTAAGACTGGAGAATAGAAAGGAGAGTGGGAAAGAGGCATGCTGTGGGCGTGGAAGGTCAGTTAAGGTCTGTACACTTTGAGACTCCAGTCTCTAGCACCAACTAGCACCCAATGTCTACTGTGGATGCTTTCAGAGCTTTTTAAACCCAGCGGTATATTGCCTTCTTTCCTCCAACATGTATGGGAAATCAGAATATTCGACTTTCAAGAAAAGGAATTTCCCTGGACCATGTAGACATTTCTACACCAAAAAACTCTGCTTTATCTAAAGTGTCATCTGGTGAGGTTCCCAGCTTTCACTCAGGTCTTAGTGTTTCAGTCTTAAACATGAAGGACACTATATACCTGATAAACAATGTGAGAAATAGACCATCATAAAAAAAGACCAACAGAGACAAGAATCTAGAAAAAACAAGCAGAGTAGAGGGATCAAGAGATTCTAAAACATTACTTCTAGTATTGTTAAGAGATGTGAATATGACCTAATTAAAAAGAAAGGGGAGAATCCAACAAAGGAATAAAAAGGATTTGATCTCAACACTATTTATTCTACATAAATGGCATTGTTACATATTTCTTTTTACTTCTTGTCACTCTATTTTTATTTTTTTTAGAAAATAAGGAAAGTCTGTTTTCCATAAAAAGAACTCATTCTTAAATTAAAAAAAGATTAATAGGTCTAGAGGGATGACTCAATGGTTAAGAGCATTGGCTGTATTTCTAGAGGGCCTACGGTTTAATTTCCAGTACCTACATGGTGGCTCTCAATAGTCTATATACCTCTAATCCCAGGGAATCTAATTTTAGCCTTAAAAGGTCACTAGGCATTGGTTCACAGACATACATACAGGTAAAACCCCCATAGATATAAAACATTAATATAAAAATGTAATGACTGAAATGAAACTTAATTAGAAAGAGTGATAAAAATGTAACGAAAAGCTTTTTGAATCTAGAAGAAAAATCAAAATGATTAACATTATAATAGAAGATGTGAAAATTAGTGAATAAACCAGGAGGTCTAAAATGTCGCAAACAAGAATTTCACATAGATTCCTGTGGAGTATTGGCATATGCCTTTAACCCCAGCACTTGGGCCGCAGAGTTCAAGGCCAGCCTGGTTTATCAAGTGAGTTCCAGGACATTCAATGCTAAACAGACAAACTCTGTCTCAAAACAAAGCAAAACAAAACAAAATCCACAGAGAACTGAGAGAACAAGGTGGGAAGAAAGATATTAAAGACATAGTACAGTGGAGTTTCTCTAAAGAGGAAGACATTTTTTTTTTCATTTGAACAACTTTCATAATCCCCATAACAGTGGTTCAAAATGACATACAGAAATTTTAGGCTGTTCATGAAAAGAGTTGCATCATGAGTGCCCACTGCAAGGTAAAGAAAAGTCTATGTCTAATTAGAAGACATGTCTACTATGTCTAATTAGAAGACATAGTAGGCTCATTTGATGTCAGAAAATGAAATGACTTTAGAAGTCTAAGGAAATATGATTTTAATTTTAATTTTTAATTTTTTTATTTTTTGTGAGAGTCATGTACTTAAATTTACTTCCTATTGTCTAGGGATGATGGCATCTTTAGGGGATTGTGAAAAGAAAAATTTTGTTAACTGTCAACTCTTGAAATAAGTAGTCACATCATTTATTGTGTAGTCTCTGTATAATAGAAAAGTACAGGGCTTGTCTCAAGTCCTGATTACAGTAGTCTGTGAGGCTGGTTCTTCTCAGTAGCCACCTTAAAATTGTTCTGAGCAGCTTGTAGTCCAAATCAGATCTTCAGTTGGTGTTTGTCAGCCTAGTGGCATTGTTGTATTCCATGTGAAATCATCATTGGGAGCTCCATCTATCTTTTGGAGACTTCAAAGGTCATGATTAGATGTCATGATGGTTCACTGAATAAAACTGACAAGAGACTCAAATTCAAATAATGCCCTTTTAAAACAATTAATTAGTACTCTATATAAACATTAAGATCATAACAAAAGGTAATATACATAATCCTATAAACTTTGATATAAAATTTATACATAATAATATTAGTAACCATAAAATAGTCCCTTATATTTAGTTATTCTTTTTCCTTATATCAGGTGGTTCTTCTGATATAATACAGAGTTTTTGCATTTTTCTTTAACAAGCATGCTTGGGTTTAGAGAAGAAGAAAGCCAGAGTTCAACTTCAAAGCCAGCTTTTAATTTTTAATTAAACTGGGACTTCAACTTTTATTAGGAATAAAAAGAGAGATATTAGGCTGTATGATTTTACCCTGTAGAGTATATTGGTATCAATAGATCCAATATTTCATTGCTTGTAAATATTTTTCTGAATAGCCTTCCCTTTTGCTTTATATGTCTATATGTCCAAGGACTTTTGACTTTTTGAAGATGGATATATCTAGTTTTCTAAAAGACAGAAACAAAACCCTGCTCCAACCCTTATTTGGGGAGTTTTTCTTATAACTGAAAGAATTGTTACATGAATGGATGAGCCATCATTTCTCATTTTTATTATGGTCTCTATGGTTCAAAATTGAGTCTTTATTACTTTTGATGTTATCCGTAGTTTTTCTTCACCTGTGGAAACAAAAGTGAAACCTATTCCCCAACATAGCACATAGCCTGGTTTTCATTCTGAGGTCAACACATCTTTGAAGTAGACAGACTGACTTATCTCCGTAGTTTTTTTTCCCCTATAGTACAATGCCTTTCAGCAGCTGTTGTCCCTTTTTCATTAGCATTGAGAAAATTTAAAGTTTATAAAGCATTATGTACTTTATTTCTGGTAGTCTTAGTTACACCTTTTTGTTTATTTAGCATATTTTTTAGAGTTTAATTTGCTCTTTCTATGACTGCTTGCTCTGTAGAATTATATGATATAACTGTGATATGCTTTATATTATACTAACCAGAAAATTGTTTCATTTTACTAGAGATAATAGCAGAGCATTGTCAGTCTTCTTTTTCAGTTTTTCACAAATATTTTTTTCTTTTTTCATTGTGAAAAAAAGTCATATTATTTTTATTCATGTATCCCCTTGTTCAGGCTCCCTTCCCTCTCCTGCCCCTTACAGTCACTCATTCTTCTCTCTATCAGTTTATTTCCTCCCCAGCAAGGGCAGGAGGTCTCAAGTTTCCAAGGTGGCTTAGTTCAACATCCACTCCAGGCAGAACTGCTTTCCTCCCACAACAAGACTGATTCAAGTGTTTCCCTGGAGGGAATGGGCTCCAAGGTGCCAGTCCAAGGTATTGTAGATCCCAAGCTGTTCAGTGGTTGTGGTTTGCAGCTTGGACATGCTTTGTTTTTTGCTTTTTTATTTAGAATCCACTAATGAGTGAGTACATCCCCTGCTTATCTTTCTGGGTTTGTGATACCTTACTCAGGAGGATATTCTCCAAATCCAAGCATTTGCCTGCAAATTTTAGGATATCATTTTTTTTCTTACAGCTGAGTAGTACTCCATTGTGCACAGTTTGTTAACCCTTCAGTTGAGGGGCATCTAGGTTGTTTCCAGGTTTTTGCTATTACAAATAATGCTGCTATGAACATAGTAGAGCTAATACCTTTGGAGTGCAAATGTGCTTTTTAAGGTATATGCCCAGAAGTGGTATTGCTGGATCCTTGGGGAGATTAATTCTCAGTTTTCTGAGAAAATGCCATACTGCATTCTAGAGTGGCTGAACAAGTTTCCACTCCCATCAACAATGAGGGAGTGTTCCCCTTGCTCCACACCCTCTCCAGCATAGGCTGTCATCTGTGTCTTTTATCTTAGCCAATCTGACAGGTGTCAGGTGGTATCTCAAAGTTGTTTTGATTTGCATTTTTCTGATGACTAACGAAGTTGAGCACTTTTTCTAGTGCCTTTTAGCCATTTGTAATTCTTCTGCTGAGAATTCCCTTTTCAGTTCTGAACCCCATTTTTGGATTGAGTTATTCAAGGTTTTGAGCTCTAGTTTCTTGAGTTCTCTATATATTTTAGAGATCAGTCCTCTAAATATTGTAGGGTTTATAAAAACCTTTTCCCATTCTGTAGGCTGTCATTTTGTCTTATTGACTGTGTCTTTGGCCTTACAGAAGCTTCTCAGTTTCAGGAGTTCCCACTTATTGATTGTTGTTCTTAGTCTCTGTGCTACTGGTGGAAACATGATTTTAAATACATCAGTTTTCAACAAGCCTGTCTTGCAGTCAAATCTTAGCATAAACTGAAGCCATTTTCCAAGGGACTTGAGTTTTGTCTCCTACATAGCTGTTCTTACAAAGCTGTTAGATGACATATTTCAGCAAAACAAGAGTTCAAAATATGGTAGAGGGACTGAAAAGTTGTTGTCACATACACCATGTTCATCAGAGAGCTAGTGAGAGATCAAAACAGTTCTGGAGTCACCTACATGAGTTTGAGCAGTCCTACGGTGTCATGAGTGTGTGTTCACGTTCCCAGTTGAAGAGACAGAGGTGGAATTAAGGGAGAAGTGGATCCTAAGAGTTGACAACATAGAGTTGTAGTCAAAGTATATATTCAAAGTGTGTCTGAGACTTAGCAACAAGACATGTCTGTTTCTTAGAAATCTTAGTGGGAGATTCTACTGCTGCATGAGCATCATAAAATCTAGTTAGCCCAGGTCATTCACTAAATTGGACCCTTTGATGCAATCATGCGTGTGGTTAAACACAGGATGTATGAGTTTCATGGTGGCATAATGTGATGCTGTGTCTTACCGTAAATTTTTATTTTTAGCAAGTTGTATCACACTAAGTATAAAAGTATAATATAGTAAATTAATAAACCAGGAAGAGTCATTTATTACTATTATCAAGTTTATGAACCATGCATAATGGTATATGTTATGCTTTCCCCCAGATTGACTAATGTTTATTTATATCAAGATTGTCAGAAAACACTATTTTATTATGATGGCTGCAATGTTATTAGGCAATAGGAGCTTTTCAGTTCTCCATTATCAACTTGTGGAACCATGATTACAGATGTGGCCCATGAGACAAAGTTGTTTTGTCCCATGTTAACTATGGCTGTGTATTAATACAGATCTATGTCACAATGCATACTTCAGAGAAAACTTATCAAACCCAGGGAATAAAACCAGCTAGTAAATGAGGATGTCTAAATCTTCCTGGAGAACAAGACTAATATTTGTTCCCAATAGCCAAAAAGCAAGAATTCTTACACCACATGGCATTTGTAGTTAAAGTATTGACTTAAAAGTAGGGACTGTTATCTCTTTGTGGTCTTTATTCAGGTATTATCAAATCTGAAAACAGGCCATAAAATAAGGAGAATCACCAGGAGACATGGACCTGGACATAACAGAGGTGATTGGATAAGTAAGTAAAGCTTTGTAAATAAGTTATTATATGTGTATCCTATCTCACATCTCGAAAAAAGCTAAAGAAAAGGATACATATGCTAAACAGAAGCATAAAAGAATTTGAAGGCATCACCTCAGCATTCTAGAGATGAGTATTATAATATAAGGGATGAAAAGTATGATGGATATGATCACCTGCCAATTAGACTCTACACAAACCTTGCCAAGAGCTTACCTGAATTATGAGCTAGTTACACAGTGCTTTTAAAATCCTGGAGGAAACAGTTCTCCCCCCTGAACTCTCATGTATAGTAGCTTTGGACTTTTGTTCATAGTACCTGTGAGCTAATTGAGAACACAGGTGATGTTGATGTTGAGAAACTTGGCACATCCTTCATCAAATTAAGTTTTTTCAAGCCATGCAGACAAATGCTGTCTGTTTAATGACACTTAGTGGCTTCTCACTAACACTATCATGAATAAATCCCCTACTGAAATGTACACTGGGCATGGCATAACCTTAATATGAGAGTCTAAATGAGATAAATCTCAGGACTTAGGGGTTCGATTTTCAATGCTTTTTAATCAATATTTTTTGACTGAGTCCCAGGCATGCATAAGGTTCTGGGGACCCAATGGCAAACAGGACATGACCACAGTTTTATACTGTTCAAAATGTGGTGGTGGAAGACAGAATATTTGAAATTACGGTATTATGGGATAGTCGTGATGGAAAGATCTATCAGTAGTCTTTGGAAAGCAGGCTCCAAGGCCACCTCCAGGGTATGGAAAAAAAAAAGCCTATGAATGCAGGAAGGGCTAGACTTAATCTGAGGGGAAAAATAAGGAAACACATTTTTTTCTGATGGTTATTTTGTCTTTTACTTATTCTTATATTTATGGTTGTGAGCCTAGCCTTTAACGGCTGAGCCATCTCTCCAGCCCTACTTATTCTTAAAAAGTTTTCTTTCTCGGAAATATTTGTTTCTACACAGTTACATTTCTTTATATACCACTACATTTTACACATTTACTACATAGCTCTTTACAGCCTCCCCGCACACCCACATCCACATGTACACACACACCTCATCTACACACACACACACACACACACACACACACACACACACACACACCTCATCTTCTCTTTTCTTTCTGCCCAATCATCCATTCTCACAACACATGATAAGTCACACAGTTTTTCTAAGGCTAGGAAGGTTATTCCAACTGACCAGTGAAAAATAGTTAGTCAAGCACATAGCCCTAAGATAGTGAGGATTCCCTTACAAAAGTGAACAGTTGGCTGAACCTGGAGCCTGTAACATAAACTGAGGCTGGGAGTATGTGCAGAAAGATAATTACTTCAGGGACTCATATCTATTGAAGTTGCTTCGGTTCTGACCTTGATTCATCAATAAGTACCTGGAATTTATATTTGTGTATTCTCTGCAGTAGCAGCTAGTCTGTTTTGATTTTATTCTGAAATCTCAAATTAGCTGTTTTTATGATTGAGACTACTGTTACTTTGCTGTGTCAGTTATGAAAACTATTCTGGTATTATTTCTATATATCCAGATTATTAAGTGACACATGAGAAAAATTACAGCCAGAGGCAACCAGTAATTCACAGTCAGTAACCCTAGGGTTCTTCCAAGTAGGTCTCCCAAACTGGAAGTTATTCATCTGGTAGGTTGTCACCTGCTGTATATTCCCATAGCCCTCAGCAAAGATCAGAGTGCTAATAAGAACATTCAGAAAAGGATGTGTTCAGATTTGGAAGCCTGAGATGATACTCAGAAATGAAGTTTCCTATGAACTCTGAAAGACTCATGCAGTTAAGAGCTCAGTGAAGAACCAGAAGACAGAAAAAGCATCTTTAGCCAACTGTAAATCACTTGGCATAGGTAAAAATTTGAAGGCTGAATTAGGTTTTAAAAAATCTGAGGAACTGTAGTTTGTGTATGTGTAAATGTGTGTGTGTGTGTGTGTGTGTGTGTGTGCATGTGTGTAGGTGCACAATGAGGTTAGAAAATATTAGGTGTTTTCTTTAATGTTTTAATAACATATTGGCTTTTTCATAATAATAAAACATGTCTGTCCCTGGCTATATTAATCTTCTGCAGAGAAAATTATGGGCATTGAAGAAACTCCATATGAAGTTTACTTTCTTTGTGTCAAAAGTTATCTATTAGTCAAGAAATTGCCCTAGTCTCAATTTCTCTCAGTTACTGTCCAAATTGAACAAGCAGAGCACACAAAAAGTGACTGCTGAACTTTGCCAAGACAAAGCAAGGAAGTCCTTCAAAAAGTTTGCCTTACAGAAAAGTCTGTCAGATATTCTAGCCCTGCAGGCTAAAGATGAATGCCCCAACATTGCAGAGGAACCTTAGGCAGCCAGCTGTTTCTGTCATTTCTTAGTTTTAGATGTTATTTGCTCTGTGCTTTCTGTTTTCTCAGATAATATTATATCCTTCTCAGGTCTCTGATGGAGTTGTAAATTAGACAGTTATAGATTTCCTTGTTAACAAATCAGAAAAGAAACTCTCAAAAGAGGTGCACAATATATAACCTGAGAGACAAAAATTTAGTTTGGGTTGGTCATGTAAGTTAGGATAGATAGTAAATTAGGTATACCACTTTGGACTCACCAAAATAGGATAAGTAATGGAGTATTTTATCTGAATTTTCAAATGCAAATGGACTCGACATTGTTAATGTAATTCTTGACTGTATATATTTGTATATAGTTATTGTAGTTATTGTATACAATTTACTATGCTAGTTAAAACCTTTGCTTTTTATTTAGACAAAAAGAGAGAAATTGTGATATTTTTGATTGTATTTTGACTTAGGGTTAGGGTTAGGGTTAGCTTGCTTAGAGTCAGAGGGTGAAGCTAGCCACTGGCTGACTAAAATTAACCATTGAGTTTTGGAGGACTGTAGACAGAGTAGAGACAGGAAGTAATAAGAAAGGACACAGAGAGAGGATCTTGGCTCTTTTGGATGGAGGAACAGTAGAGGTAGTAGCTACTGGTGGCTTCTCACTGTTTCTCTGATCTTTCAGGTTTTTGCAACCCCCCCCCCACAACACACAAGATGTTTTCTTTAATTATTGTCTATCTCATTTTTTGAGGCAGAGTCTCACTGAGCCAGAAGTTCACTAATTCAGCTAAATGTCTGGCTAGCAAGCCCCAGGATACCTCCTGTTTCCCAAGTGGTAGAAATGTAGGAATGCATCATTATGCTTAGCTTTAAAATATTTTTATTTGAGTATGGGAGATCAAACTCAAGTCCTTATGCTTGTGTGGGAAGTGTTTTATAGACTAAGCTATCTCCTCAGACAAACTTTGAAGCTTTATGAGTATGTCCATGAAACCACAAGGGAAAAACTGCACCCAACTATACATGACAGGTTGTAGTAAAAAAGCAGATAGACTACAAATATCACCTGGCAGCATTTCTCTTTATGGGTTTATTAGTTAGAGTTGCTATTGCTGTGGCAACTTTTATAAAAGAAAGCATTTATTTGGGCTGGCTTACAGGTTCAGAGGTTTAGTCGATTACTGTCATGGTGGGAAGCATGGTAGTACACTGGAAGACAGGTTATACTAAAGGAAGATACAAAAGTTTCACATCTGGATCAGCAGATAGTAGGAAGAGGTGGGGGGAGGGAGACAGACAGAGAGAAAATGTGCCTGTCTTGAGTATCTGAAAACCTCAAAGCCTGTCTCCAGTCACACTTTCTCCAACAAGGCCAGACCTACTCCAACAGGGCCACAATCCAAATCCTTTTAAATAATGTCACTGCCCATGAGCCTATTGGGGCCATTTTTATTCAAACTATCACAATAAGCATGTGAAACACAAATCAATTTAATATTTAGATTTATGCCCTATCTCTAAAATATCTTATGTTAAAAAATACTCCCAAATCTGATAAACATTTCTGGGTCCAAGTATTTTGAATAAGAAAAATTCACGGTGTACATCTAAAAAGATTGATTCAGGGTTTTGGGCTATAGAGAGGGCTTGTAATAATCCAGATGCAATATGATGTTAAATGGATGAAGAGAAGGTTTCAAATGTGAAACCCGAAGGTGTACACTGTAGAGATTGCATTGAACAGAACGTGAGGATTGGGAAAAACAGGGTCTACAGGACCAGGAGAGGGCCTATGTCCTTCTTGGAGTGAGCAACCATACAGTGTCATCCCTAAATCTCTATGACCAGTGTTGTTTTCTGAAAGCCTGTTTGCCCACTAATGTACGAAGATCCTCACCATCCATGTGTCTCTGGATGGTTGGAGTCCATATTTTTTGACCTCACCCACATCGTCATTGTTTGCAGAATTTCTGAGTCATCTTTGTACATGTTTCTGCAATGTTTTCCAGCTCTCTACTCTCCTTTAAATTGCTAAAAAATTACCATATATTTTGGTTCATGGATCTGTTTCCTCTTTTGCTAAGATCAATTGCAAAAAAACAAATAAACTGATGTTTGCTCCCTCCTCACTTCCTCTATGGCTTCTCCACATTCACATACATATTCACAGTTTTGCATGTAGGTGTAGTGGAGAGTGTCCCTATGTTGAACTGCAAGCATGATCCCTCTGTGCACCGATCTTGTCCACACTTCCTCTGTCACCTCCTGCTATCTATCAGATTCTTTCACTCAATTTGGCCTTTTATTTTATTTTTTCATCAAAATTTCTTGCTATATAGTAAGAGTCTCCTGAAATCAATGACCCTTCTGCTCAGTGTTGTTAAAATGAGTTCCACCATGCCTGGTTTTATTGCTTTCCTTTCTGGTTTTTTTCTCACCTGTCTGCATCCATTCAGCATCCAAATTTGCCCAAACTTCTGCTATCTTGGAAAACTGTCCTTTGGTTCTTTCTGGTTGACTATAGTTTTCCCTTTATTGTCATCATTCACCTAGGACCCAAGCTAGTCTTTCTACCATTTTTTTTGTGTCTATAGACTCTTTAGTATATGTGTATGCGTGTATATATGTATATATATATTAAACTAAACTCAATGAAACATGTTGGCCTTTACCATAGTCTCTATATTGTGATGATTGTTAACATTGGTTGTAACAGACATGTTCTTTTTCCCCCTCTGTTCTGTACAGTCTTCTTGTCTATTCTTATTCTATTTGGGGGCATTAAAATTAATATATAATTATATATTTATATAATTATAAAAATAATATTCATGGTTTGTATTCTCTATTAAAAAGGTTTCATCAAATATTTGGCTTCTGATTATTTATACATGTGTAAATACACATGTTTATAGGCCAATGGTCACATTAGATATTACCATTGGTACCTCTTCACAATGCAAAGGTGACTGGGGTGACTTGTAGTGAGATTTAGGACTGAGTTTTTCTTTCTTTCTTAACCTTTAAATATACCCTTATGTACTAAAGAAAATCTCTGTTTTGATTATTTTCAGATCATGCTGGCTGAATTTATTTTTTTCTCATAATTGTGCACTGGAATATTGTGATTAAACTAGACTTTTCTTTGATATGTATCACAATGCCAAGGTTCCTCCTCTACCCAGAGGTCACCACTATTAATACTTGGTAGAAACATGTTAGCTATTTATCCACACTTTTATACACTGTAATAGTCTCCTGTCACTACTGTGACAAATTATTTCATATTTAGCATCTAAGAACAACACAGATATGTTTTCTGCTAGCTCTAGAACTCAGAAGTTCAGTGTGAGATTCCCTGGGCTAATGTCAAGGCATCAACAGGATGGCATTCCTTCTGGACATCAGAAATGAGACTGTTCCCTGTGCTGTTTTTGTGTCCTGAGGCTACTTGACTCCAGTCTCTTTCTCCATTCTATAAGTAATTAGTACCTATGAAATTTCATAAAATGTATTTTGATCATATTTTTCTCTCTGAAAGGCATAATTGTAGTATCTTTAAGGCTTTTTTTAAACCTAATGTTTCTTTTTCTTCCATTACACTTAGAATTTTATCATGACATTGGACCCAAGAGTATCTCCCATCTCAGTATTTTTAACTCAGATACATGGTGAATGATATAAAGTGTTGACAACTGTGGAGAGTTATTCCTTTCTAAGTACCTCTCAGAATTAGTAGTTTATGGTTTACTTCCTTAAATTAAAAAGTGTGTGTGTGTGTGTGTGTGTGAGAGAGAGAGAGAGAGAGAGAGAGAGAGAGAGAGAGAGAGAGAGAGAGAGAGAGAGAGAGAGAGAGAGAGAGAGAGAGAGAGAGACTGACTATCTGTCTGGTGGTACCACATTCATACAGAAGATAGAAGAAGGTGTCAAATCTCTTGCATGTTAGTGATGAGTCGCCCAATGTAGGTGCTAGGAACCAAACTGGAGTCCTCTGAAATAGCATGTGTTCTATCCACTGAGATATCTCTCTGTACCCTTCTTTGAGCTTGTACATCCTCGCTGGAGTCTTTCTCATTCCTGTGAGTGTCAATACACTCTATTTTCATCTCTTGCTAGAGATCATTATTGGACACCCACCCTGTGGTGATATATTTCATATTTTAAAAAATTAGCCTGAAATATCAGAGAACAGAATCACCCACAGTCATGAGTGTCAGAGAGTAGTGATCTATATCCTTAATCCCATTACTCAAGAGACAGAGATCCTTCTATATTTCTGTGAGTTTAAAACCTAAAAACCAAACAGTAGTAGCTCACACCCTTAATCCCAACTCTAAGATTATGACATAGAGTTGAACCCTCAAGTGAAACAATAGGGAAGAGAAGATATTTAAGGCAGGCATGGGCAGATATTCAAGTATTCTGTAAGAGCAACCACCCAGGCTGAGGACTCTTGAACATAACTTTTACCCTGAGAAGTTGGCTGGGTGAGAATTGACTGTGGTCTGTTTTCTCTCTCTAATATTTGAGCTTTTCCCCAATATCTGGCTCTGAATTTTTATTAAATACCAGCTAGAATTCATGATTTGCCCTCTTTTGATGACTTTCCCTGGGAACCCACACTGATTATACCCAAAGTCTTTACATATATCACTCACTTGGTTTAAATACATTTTTTTCTTTCCTCAAGTCAAATTTCTTGCTTTGTTCTTTGAGACTCAAGGCATATATATTAATATCTTGCCCAGGAAGACTTATTTTTCAGGTTACATAATCTTTTTATGCATTCCAGAACCATTGTATCTTTATAATTGCTTTTGTCATTACTAAATTCTCTAGTTGAAGTCACTCTCCCAGAAGGAAGGAAAGAGAAAATAGGAGTCTGGCTCACCAGAACTCAAACCTCACTCTTCTGCTTATTACCTCATTCAAGGTCTTTTCTCATAAAGCTTTTCCAGGACAGATCTACATCCAGCAGATATCCTATTCAGTGAAACCTCAGTTTCTTTTGTTGTTAAGGGATAGAGTTTGTGACTCCTATTACAGAAAAATCTCTCCACACAGTAAACATTTCTTGGAGTCCGGTTTTCTTCCTAAGTATTCTGAAGCTTGCAAACTCAGACATAATGAGTGGAGCATTTAGAGTGAACAATCACTCAGCAGCACAAGCTATTTTAATGCTCCTATCTCTTGAAACTAAACTTCCACCATCTGTTCTACCCTTTAACTGCAAATTTAAAAAGAACACCATTCCCAGTGGTATCATAAAAAGTTAGATATAAGTGATTTAAATGCGTGTTTTGGTTTTGTATCCAGTGCAGTATGCATCTGAAGGAAAGTTTATATTGGATTTATTTTTTATGACTAAATAAAAATTCAGAGTAGGAGAACTTCTGTGTGAACAAAAAGAGTAACTCTTTAGTTGGAATAAAATATTGCAACCTGTCATTCATTCACTCATTCATTCATTCACTTACTCATGTTTTTCTCCACATATTTTCAGGTTGTCCCAAGTACTGGTAGTGTACTAGACACTTGGGTATAGGCATACAGACCTCTGATACCTATAAAGGAAAGCACACAGAACATTTCCTATAAATATACATAAAAGTCACATAAAAACCTAAACATAAATTTCATTCTTTGTTTCAGGATGCTGATGCCAAGATGTAGAATGAAGTCAGTAGTCAGTCCGATCTTGGTGGAAAATTCACAGCTGCTCCACAGTGTCGCCTCTCTGAGACTATGCCTTTGAGTATTATTTGCATATCTGAGTTTCTTTCCCCATCTAGAACATGAGAACATTAAACACAGGACTGCTGTGATTGAATGGGACATGTAAGAAAAACCATCATAGACACATCTAAATGTTTGATTCCTAGGCAAGTCTCAATCAAAGTTACCATCATTTTCAGAACTCCACTATACACATTTAGATAAAGTTCATTATCAACATGGATGTGTAATATAATTGAAATTGTATAAAATATGATTTTAGCAGACTTCATTACTTCCATCTACATAGATGTGACATCTGCTGTTTTCTCCTACCAGTGCACTATTGTTTTTAATCAGTTCTCCAATTTGTGACAATTGGTCTGATTTAAACTGGACAACAAAAATTCTCATCTTCATAACTGGGTAGATGTTAATGAGCCAGTGGGGAAGGAAGGATGCCTGCTTCTCAGCATCATCATTCAGTGTCAGTCTATGTCACTATCTAATCTTAGTAAAACTCCTATTGTGTTTAAGGATAAACACTGAAATGGCTTTCCTCGTATTGTCCTTTTCTGAGCACTTCACATGGGAGGACACTGAATTCCTGGAAAACACAGGACTCCAGTTGACTCTAGTTATTTCCTACTATTTTTGTTCCCTGACAAGAATAAGGAATAAACATTCTTAAATTTTATTTTATTGTAATATAAAATGTTCAAAAAAGTATACATCTTGTCAGTATCCACAAATGTTCCTTAGCTGATTAAGTACTCACCCCCATCACCACTCTGTAGAAATGTCCCTCTATCTCTGTGTGTTTTCTTCTCCCCAAAATAACCACTGAACCGACTTCTGTCTCCACACATTTGCTTTACTTAATTTTAAATTTTTTACGTAGGAAATCGTACAGTATAAATTATTTTGTGATTGTATTATTTTTCTTAAGGTTTTTATCTGTATCATTAGGTATAGTGATTATTGTATTATATTATTTGAGCATGTCCCTTTATCTATTATCAATCAGCATTTGGTTATTATGATGTTACAGTTATCAATGGAATGGTATCACAGTGTGTGTATCTGTTGTATGACAAAATTTCTCCTGAGAAGACACAACAAACATCCCATCACAGATCAAGTATGGAGAAAGCATAGACAGACCAAGTGTCGCACGCCACCTCGTCCCGCAAGGAACACGCAACACCGGATCCTTCTCTCTGCACTTTATTCGGGCCTTTCAGATATCTTCTCGTCTTTCACTCACTAGCTCATTCTCTCTCTCACTCACTCACTCACTCACTCACTCACTCACTCACTCAGACGAACAACCATTCTCTCACGGACGATGGACGACCCTGGGAGGAAGCCAGCTCTTAGTGAAATACCCTCAGGGCTTCCAATCCAAGATAGCCACGTGGGCATCACCGATAGGCTCAGATACGCGGAAGCAAGCCAGATCCTTGGCCTTAGCCAAATATGGAGTTGTTTACCAGGGAGAGCACTCAAGGCCAACGCCATCTTAAGGTGTGGCTGTACACAGCTCCCTACAACCAAGTATGGATACCCAGAGCCCATTGGTGAACCAATGAACTTTTGGAGGGTTAGGTACAGGAATATGGGCTATTAATAGGAAGCAGAAGTGACGCAAAGACATGTGCATCCCCAAAGCCCACCCTAGCATGAGTGACAGCTCACAAAGCTGGGAACCTGGAGGGCACTACACAGCTGGCAGGAAACTCAACAGATTGGAGTGGCCTTTCCAGGTGCCTCAGGTGGTCTAAATCTCTTCCCAGCAGGCATCCAGTTTCTGCTTCCTCTAGGCATCTGGTCTCAGAGTCTCCTTTGCAGCTTTTCTTCTCTGAGAGTCTTGGCAGCTCAGCATACTTGCCAATCTTATTTGTAGCTAGGATCTGTTTCCTTTGGCTGGGAGAGACCAGTGAATCTGGTTGGTTTCAGAGAGTTATTTTTTTCATCAGTTATTTACCTTCCTGCTTAAGGAGCTCCTCAAAGATGTAATACTTTAATTTTGGAGTAGATTGTTGACATGATAGTATCTCTTTATATATGTACATATACTTATATATACATTTATGAGCTTTACTCAAGAACATGTTATCAACAGTGGTAACAATAGTCACAGCTGACCAACTGCATCAAGATGGGCAAAGCACAACAATGAACCCATTGCTCAATTGCCCATCTGTGGATTGGCTGGGACTCATTGATTTGAGCATGACTCAGCCAGCTTTGACTACAAGCCGGGCACTGTGTGTGGTTGTGCACAAGGTTTAGAGCCCATCTTTTCTTTACTTCAATGCTGGGACATGTTCATATTAAGTGTCCATTTTTATTTATTCCCTTTACCTATTTGTCTTTAAGTCAATATCACTTTCTCTCAATTTCTGTAGCTTCATGATACATCTTAGTAATCAATGCCATCTTGATTCATTATCAAGAGTATCTTGGCTTTTAAAAAAGTGCTTACTTTTATTTTTAAATTGTGTGTATATGTGTTTGTGTGTGCATGTGCACAAGTGTACAATTGCCTGTGGAGGTCAGAAGGTAAGATTCCCCTTGTGCTGAAGTTATACCCGGATGGTTACGAGCTGCCTAATATAGTTGTTGGAAATAGAAGTCAGGGCCTTTGCAAGAGCAGTGTAAGATGCTCTTAACCACTGAGCCATCTCTTGAGCACTGTCCTAACTTTTCAGAGCCTTATTTAAACCATTTTGACATTTTTAAAAGGATAATTCTTAATTCTTCTAAGGATATTTGTTAAATCTCAATGATTAACCTGAGGAGCATTGGTTATTACAATATTTTTCAATGTATAAATATAATATATCTCTCCATGTTTTAGGTAATTAAAAGTACTTTGCTCAATCGATTACTGTGTTACATTTCTCTGTTTTATTACTAGTTATTTTATGTTTTATGTTTCAATAGAAGATATCTTTAAAATTTTTATTTTACTAGAGGTTTTAAAAAATTAATAATGCCCAAATGTGAGCTGAACAAGGATGACCCAATGGATATGCCCAAGTGAACTGGGAGAAACACATGAGGACTCAACTCTAAACAAAGAATGGTAGGCAACTGAGGAAATCTGAGAGTGGGAGGGGAGGTTCCCCTCCAGGGAAGACTACACCAATTTGTTTTCCAGTGCCAAATAGTCAGTCTAGAAAACATACATATTAGTTATGTTATATGAATCAAACAATTTATAGTTACAAATATATATATGTGCATACATATATGCACACAATAAAAACCATTGAAAGAAAGCAGCTATGAATGTGAAGGAAGAGGGAAGAGATATAGGGGAGGGTTTGTAGGGAAGAAAAAGAGAAGGGAGAAATGGAATTTGAGTGTAATCTCATAAACAAAACAAAAAAATAATTAAAAATTTTGTGCTTGTGGATGTTTGGGCTACACGTATGTCTGAACACCATATGTGTGTCTGGTGCCTCTGAAGGTCAGAAGATGGCAGCTGTTCTCCAGGAACTGGAGTTATATAGTTGAGAACTATCATATAGGTTTGAGGAACTGACCATAGGTCCTCTCTGAAAGAGCATTCTGTGTGTTTGACCACTGAGCAATCTCTCCAGCTAGAAATCATTTTTTTCTTGTGTGTGTGTCCATGTGTATGCATGAGGGTGTGGAAGTCAGCAGATGGGTGGGTGCTGTTCATCAGTCCCCATTCACTTGGTTTTAGACATGGCTTCTTGCTTGTCTAGAACTCCTGTGGTAGGCTAGCTGGCCAGAGAGTCAAAGCGATTCTTCCTGTCTTCACTTCCTCACTTTTGGTTTTATAAGAGCATGCAATCATGGTAGTTTGTTTTACTTTATAACACATTAAGAAAATTCCCCCAAACTATTTATTTGTATATTTTTATGTGTGTAGGTAAGCATATACCATAGGGCATATGTTTTCTAATGTATTTTTTGGTTCCATTAACTTTCCAAACATAAACATTTAGATTTATTAATGTTCTCTATTGTACATTTATGTTGCAGTCTATTAACTTAAATTTTATTTTGCTATTTATTTCTTGACCTTTATCTCTGGTGCTTGGCATTTCTTCTTATCTGGCATATTTAATTTAGACTGTACATTTTCCTATGTGGATTGTTTTATCTCAAAACTCCAATTTTGACATCTTGCATTTTTATTATCTTTAATTTAAATTATTCCATTAATGTTCCAAATATAAACCTTGAGATTTATTCCATGTATGTTAAAACCTTACATTTTCTTAGTGTTTTCATGATAGTATATCTTATCAGTTACTGAGAGAAATACATTAAAATCTCCCACTAAGGTTATGACTTTACATATTTATCCTAACAATGTAGTTACCTTTTTCTCTATTTATTGCAAGGCTCTGTTATTTTGTATATGCAAATTTAGGTTAAAGTTTTTTTCTGATAGATTAATTTTTTTGTTATTACTAAATGTTTGTTTTTATCTCTAGTAATACTCCTTGCCTTAAAGTACACATTGCTTCATATTGGTTGCATATTTTATATCTTCCATTTGTTTACCTTTCTACATTCTAATATTTAGCCAATATTTCTTGAAAGTAGCATAAATTTTTCTCTTTAAAGGAGTCTAATATATTAATCTTTGTTTTTTAGTGAGAACACTTCATTCACAGTTTTATGTTATTGCTCATATTGGGTCAAGATCAAACATTTTACCATTTCATTTTCATTTGCTTCACTTTCTTATACTTAGCTTATCATTTTCTAATGCATTTTTTAATTGTTGTTATATTTTAATTTTCTCTGTATTTTTGTTAGTTTTATTATTTTTTTAGAAGACTGAGTTCTCTAGAAATTCCACCAGGATAGGGATCCTTGTTTAAGTGATTCACTGGGGAATGGTCCATAAGTAAAGGGAACAGGACAGGACAGGAAGAAGCCAACAAAGGAACATGAAGATCCTCTGTGATCTGAGAGGGACAGAGTACATTACGTAGAAGTTAGTTCTAAGAGGGGCCTGGTCTTTGACCTCCTCTGAGATACTGTTCAGGTCCAGCCTTGTGGGTAGAGAAAGAAGACATCTCCCTGCATCTTCTTGATTTGCAATGAGGGTGAATATTATTTTCGCATTTACTGTATATTTGTGTTTCCTCCTCCATAGAATGTCTATTGATATATTGTGGCCATTTTCCAGTGTATTATTGATTTCTTCCATTTCTTTATATAGTCCTGAATATTAACTCTTTGCTAGCACAGATGGGAAATATTTTCATCTTCATCTTTTTATTCTTACGTTTGCTTTTAAATAAATAGGGATTCCAATTTTAGTGTATTAATGTTCCCTATTTTATGATAAGTTATACGATAGCAAGCACATATTAAGTAAAAAAATAAAATTGCATTTGATACCCAGATTTATCCACTGTAAAATGCAAAAAAGGCAAGTGAAATTAATTTAAATTCAGATATTGTTCAACTTCTAATGGGATTAAATCTAGAGGAAAAAAATCTCTATATATCAAGGATCCTCTATAGTTAAATTCATCAGTTTCTTCCATTAGGGTTTGGGGATTTTATTTTCTGTTTAAGAATTTGTCAGTGCCATGCTAGGCAGTGGAGGTGCACGGCTTTAATCGAAGCACTCAAGAAGCAGAGGCAGGTGGATCTCTAAGAGTGTGAAGCAAGTTTGGTTTATAGGGTGAGTTCCTGGACAGTCAGGACTGTACAAAGCAACCTTGTCTAAAAAAAAGAAAAAAGAATTTGTTGAAGTCATAAGGTATTCTTTTCAGTCTTTTGCAAGATTATATAGTTATTATTTGATATAAAAGTGTTTACTTAAGCTGTGATGGGTTTATGAATGGTGTGTGGTTGGGCTTCAGATTTAATTTAGCAACCTTCATTTACCAGTAGTCTTAATGTTGCATGTTACATAAATATTCACAGGGTTTGGATATCAGAGCATGAATATTTCAAAATGAGTGGAAGTATTCTGCCTGCCACGGTGTACTCTTTGGCCTCAAAGGTTCCTATCTAAGTCATATGAAAAATACAGTAATTTCATTTTGACATTCATAAATTCATAGAGTAAACACACACAAATGTTATCTACTTAAAAAGTTTTAAATTCTGTCATATAAATCAGGCATGAATGAAGTTTTTGTGCTTTTCCTTTTAGAACCATGAAAATTAAGAAAGGAGGCTTTGTGGGCTCATAGGGGTTGAACTAAAAATAGGAAGACTGCATGGAACTGATCTAGGCACTCTGCATATATGATATAATTGTATATCTTGGTTTTCTTGTGGGACTCCTAACAGCAGGAACAGAGGCTGTCTCTTGGAACTGTACTCATACAGGATTGCCTTGCCAACCACAATTTATGTGGAGGTGCTTAATCTTATGGCACCTGGATATGCCATGTTGTGTAGATACTCATGGGAGACCTGCTGTTTTCTGGATGGAGGTGGATTAGGAGGGGACTGAGGGATAGGTGGGAACGTGTGTGTGTGTGTGTGTGTGTGTGTGTGTGTGTGTGTGTGTGCAGGAACTGGAAGGGGAGGATTATGGGAGGCTGCAGCCTGGATGTAAGATAAGTAGATGGAAAAAATAAAGGAAGAAAGAAACTTTCTGCCTCCATTGCTTGCTTGTCATAATTTCCTCTTTCTAAAAATTCATATTCTTCTTTATTCAAATACTGTCTGCTAGTGAGCATAAGTGACAGCAATGAAGGATTCAGAGTTGAATTTGAGTTAAAATCCAATACATTTCCCAAAAGATAGTTTACTACTTGTTTAAGGTACTGTTTCTGTGGCCAGGATAAAATGCTCTGACAAAATCATTCAAAGGAAAAAGGCTGATTTTGGCTCACATTTCGAAGGGATCGTTTCCACATGTCTGGGAAGACATGGCTTCAGACAAGAAAGGCATGGTAGCTGGGCCAAAACGGCAGCTGGTCATATCCATTGTCAGTTAGAAAACAGAATGAATGGCAAGTGGGGCAATGCTATAAGCTCTTAAGGCCTGCCTCAGTGACCTACTTTCTCTAGTGTGGCTCCAACTCCTAAAGGTTCTTCCCAAACAGTATCATCATTGGAGGACCAACATTGCCAACATGTGAAATGATAAATTCCATGAATAGATACACAGGGAAAGTTTACATTCAGAACACACGACTTAGCATGTCTTTGCTTCACTTTCCTCATTTATGAATAAGTATAGAAATAATAGAAATATTTCAACAACTTTAAAATTGTAGGTACTTAGAAGAGGCATTGCACATTGTTGGTCAATATATAGACAATATTCTTCACTTTCTTGATTTTTGTCTTTTCTTTTCATTCTTTTTTGTCTCTCCGCACCTGAACTGAGGACCAAACCCAGGACCTTGCCCTTGCTAGGGAAGTGCTCTACCATTGGGTTAAATCTCCAACCCACTCTTCACTTCCTTAGCTTAAATACCACCCTTTCAGAGAAAGACTATTCTATGATCACACAGTATAGAACAGTAGTCCACATCACTGTCAAGCTGATCTCTTTGAGTTCTATGTGAAATCTGCAGGCTCCATTTGTTATTCTACATTAACTCTTACTCTGGACAGCAAGCTCAAAAGTGGCAATGTTGTGTCCTCACTTTTTGATATGTCACTGTGTGCTCTCCCTCCTCCTGTTCTAGAACTCCAAGTGGAATTATAGCCATGATATTTGGTTTCAAGCTAAGTTTTGGGGACATGTGTTTAAGCATTTTTGACCTCTTATTCTTCTGTATAGGTTACAGTCAACAGTACCATCGAAAATGTGCCTCATTCCAGTTCTCTTCTCTTTAAAAAATAAGCATCATTCTGTGTCTGAGAAAGATCAACCAATTTGGTATCTAAACCATTGTGATTTTTCCATAATTATACACAGAGCAATCAATGATGTAATATAGTCATAAGGTAAAAGTAGTTGGTGCAGTGGTTAATTACAATTTAAAATAATTTTATTGTTTTAGTGAAATAGTAAATAGATGGAATACAGATAGATGATGAATACTGCAGAATATATTTCTTTGATATATGTATATAAATATTTATTTTGTGTATATTCACATGTGTAGATGCACTATGTGTCATGTGCAGGGGTCAACCTCAGGTGTTGGGTTGGGAATGCCCAAGGAATTACTTATTTTATTTTTGAGACAATCTTTAACTGAATCTTAGGGCTCACTATTGCAGGCAAGCTGGCCTAAGGGATCCTCCCTTCCCTATTTCTTAAAATGTGGGAATACCAAAGTATAACACCATGTCTGGCCTTTTACTTGAGGGTTAAAGACCAAATTTAGGTCTTTATACTCACAGGACAAACATTTTACCAACTGAGCTATCATGTCAGCTTCATGTCCAGGAAGAGGCCCTTTCTCAAGGTAATAAGAGTGTGATAAAATAAGTCATCTAGGTCCGAATCTATTCTTCACACATATACACACAAACTAAAAACAAAGTTTTGGCTGAGAATATTGGCACATGCCTCTAAACCTAGTACAGGAGACTAAGGTAGTTTCAAGCTATTTTAGGCCCCATAACACAACCTTATATCAAAACCCCAACCAATAATAATAATAATAATAATAATAATAGTAATAATAATGTTTTTCTTTAGAGTTTCATTTTTGTTTCTTGTCTTGCAAAATGATAAGAGAGTAGTGTTCTTAGCATTTAACACATCACCCTGCACAGAACTTCTGGAGAGTTTGGAGAAGTTTAGGGACAAACTGGGACAATGGGAGCATCAGGCCAATTTTGTGTGTGTGTGTGTGTGTGTGTGTGTGTGTGTGTGAGAGAGAGAGAGAGAGAGAGAGAGAGAGAGAGAGAGAGAGAGAGAGAGATTGGACTTCTCCTTTGATCTCTCTTCAAGCCCCCTTTTAGTCATCTGTCTTCTGTTCAGATCACACTAATCTCTAACTCCACACTTCTGTCTGGTATACAGATTTGTGTAGCCCTGTTCCCATGCTAGCCTAAATTTGCTTAGCACCTGGCTTCAACATATTGGTTTTAGTTTATTTACCCAAATTGTCAGGAAAACATCAGAAACAATGAGCTTTTCTGAATCCAATCACAGTTGGGGACCCTGTCACTTAAGATTAACACAATATACATTTGAATTTAGTGTGTACCCAGATGACTGCATCTCCATTCATATTGACTGCGGGTCCTGGAAGCTCAAATCTGGCAACCAGAAAATCTATTGAGAAAGGGAGAAGAAAGGAAAAGAATTCCACTGCTCACAGCCTGGGATGTCATGAATATGCTGGGGATAATTTTTCCAATCTTTCTGTTAGCCTTTTCTTCCCACATCCTTGGATAAGAGTGATGGCTGAACAACTCTTGTAGCTCACTTAAAGAATTCACTCTTTATTAGATCTCTTGATTTGGTTGAGGGTTAGAACTTCTAACCTTTAAAGCCAAATTTGGAATGTAGTTGAGGGTCAAGGTTGGCAAGAAACTGTTTCCTTTTTCCATTTTTGTCTTGACGTATTCTTTTTGGTTATATGGCTGAAAACATCAAAAAGCTTCTTGTGATCACCATTGAAGATCATCTATTTATTTGCACCAGAGTCCTCTGTAATGAAGAGTTGCTTCTCTGTGTTTCTATCCATGGGATTTATCATTGCAATGTCTGCATACTTACTTTTATATTTAGTGATGACAGGTTTTTTTACCTTTGGCCTTTGAGGATCCTGGCTATTGGGAGAAGGCCACTAGAAGGAAGAGAAATGTAGGGACATCTTGTCCTATCTAGAATTAACATCTCTGACTTTGTACAGACTCTTTTAGGAAAACAAAAAATCTAGATGTATGGATGTCAGTCAGCTTAGAAGAAAACACCTAAACAAAACCATATGAAAGATGTCATGGCACTTTGCTGAGAGACAGATTGTCTATGAGCTCCCGAGGTGTTTCCATGGCAGGGCTGGACTCTGATAGTGCCTAGTACCCTAACTCTTGCTCAGCTGAGAGCTGGATGCCATTGACATCACTGGGTGGGGTTTTGCTATATATAAGTATAAAAACAAATACACATGCATTTGTGTTTGAAAACTTGGACTCTACTCAGAAATTCTAAGTGAAAACATGATGTATTATTCTTAGCTGAGTTGATGTCAGTTATTACAAATAGCACTCATTTTTTTTCTAATTAGTTTACTGAGAACATGTACTAAATGGAGTTTTTGCTTTATGAGAAAGCATTTGACTTTTGTTACAGAGTGCTACACAAATGAAGACATTAACAATAACTACTTTCAGATGGTATAGGGTTTCTTTCTCTTTCTCTCTTTCTCGATTTCTAACATCTCCCTCTCTATCTTCTCTCTCTCTCTCTCTCTCTCTCTCTCTCTCTCTCTCTCTCTCTCTCTCTCGCTCTCGCTCTCGCTCTCGCTCTCGCTCTTGCTCTCGCTCTCTTCTTTTATTTGAGACAAGGTTTTTTTAGTGTGGCTCCAATGGTCCTAGAGCTGGCTGTGTAGACCAGCTTGGCCTTGAACTGACAGAGATCTGTCTACCTCTGCCTCCTGAAAGTTGACATTAAGGTTCTGTGCTTCATGTGTACTATACATTCTTCAAAGTTATCTCTAAAGTGACTCTCAGTAACTTTTTGAAATTTTTTTTGATTTATTTATTTTGTGTTGTGTGTATGAGTGTTTGCCTGCATGTTTGTGTAGTACCTAAAGAAGTCAGGAGAGTATATCCATTTCCCAGAAACTAGAATTGTGAGCCACCACGTGAGTGTTGGGAGCCAAACTGGCTTCTTTGCAAGAGCAACAACTGCTCTTAACTGCAGAGCCCTCTTGCTCGCCCCACCCCCATCTTCTTTAATTCCACCAACAAACAATTTCTTCCCAGTCATACTGACCGTAGGTTTTCCTCTCTCTATGGTATGTTTGACTTTAATATTTTTTGAAGCCCTGACAGCATCAACCTCAGCCATGGAAAGTAAAGTTAGCAAAACCAAATCCTCCCACTCTCTTGTTTGCAGGATCCCTCATAACCACAGACTCCCTAAGCCTGTATCCCTCACTCCAACTTTCCTCTGTGCTTTCAAAGCTTCAACACCAATAAAGAGTTTGCAGAACTGTTTCTTTAGCCCCTTTCTTCTCCAATGGAAGAATTCTCAAGTTTTGTCCATTGTGGACTTAGAGGCTCCAGTTTCTTGCAATCAAATTAGATGAGAAAAATCTCCATGGAGAAACACAAGACTGTATGCTGCCTGGTGCTGTAGTGGGAATTGTCCATTCCTGGGAGCATCTGGGCATTGACCAGATGTACATCCCACATGCCTCTGCTCTATGTTACTAGATGAGTCATTCACAAGGCACATGCCAAAATACTCTTAGCAACTAAAGAAGGAGTGTATTCAGTCTTTCTGTGCCAGCTTTCTCAGGCTATCTCACAAGGACTAGTCTTATTGGTTTAAGCAACATATTTTTTTTCAGTGTTCTGGTTCCTGAAAATCCAGGCTCCAGGTGCCTGCAGGGTTTGGTTTCTAATGAAGCCTCTTTTTTTGTGTGTGGATTTCAGGTGAGTACTGTCTAACTGGGTCCTCATAAGATTGAACCTTTGGTACATGAAAAAAGAAAAGGGAGAAAGATGGAGGGGGAAGAGGGATATTGGGAGACTATTGCATTTGGAGTAAGAATTCCAGTTTATGAACATTGGAGGGAATACAATTCCATTATTAACAGGAGCATTTATTACACTCCCCCTGGTTGAGCTGGCTCATTGGACGTCCACATGATAAGCTTGATAGTGCTTCATGACAAGGATGCTGACTGACTTATGTCATTCTGTATCACCAACATGAAACTTAGGACACAAGGAAATGCTAGATAAAAGGCCATATAAACAAAACATATCATTAAATAAGTAAATCTGGTGGGTTAGCCAGTATGACAAATCTTTTTGAAAAAGCTTACATTTTTCTGACTGTGTGCTATATAGTTTTCTAGAAACATGAGTACATCATAACTATCACAAATTCCCACACGAAAGCAGAACTTGAAATAGGTATGTTTGAGTGATTTATGACAGAAATGCTCACAGGGGGTGAAATAAAGGAAGCAGGGCAGGAGAAGGAAAAGGCTGTGCAAGAAAATGGCTTCACATGAGTCTGGCTTCATCCTACAGGGACTTCTGAGCACAAATAACAGGCTTAGTTCTTCCTTCATTTTGTTCCAAGCAATGATAGGCGTTTGAATTATGTCTACCAGCCACTGGCTGAGGATAGAGTCCCATGGGTTTGTAACTGTACTTGCTCATTTATAGGACACAGAACTTACAATGGACACTAAAGAAGTGCAAACCCAAGCTAGGGTCCTTTTTTTTTTCTGGTCCTCATTATGAGGCAATGTTCTCTATCTCATAAGGATTAAGGTCTTTTTCACTGCTGGCATAAGGTTTCTTCCTGTGGCTGATGGTCTACTTGCTTTGGGATCCCCATATAACCAGATGATGCTCATAACTGCATCCCTTTGTGGAAACATCCCCTTCTCTGGAGACCAGGGTCTTTGTTTCTAAGTGTCTCATCCTACTTCCAGTCTATAGGGTACAGGCCACTATATAATGGCCATTGGTTTAAAGTGTTTATAGCAACATAAATTATAGCTTTGTGTTTCAAAGGGAATCATTGCCAATCAGATTCCACCCTTAGAAGGTTGTTTGATTAGGTTTTTTGGGCAAAAGCTTGTGGTAGATTCACTGTATGGTAGGAGCAATGGATCAGATATTCATGCATCTTCAGGTTTTGTAGACTATCATCATTTGAACTATTTTCTGGCAGAGAATGGGAACATAACTCCATTTATTACTTTTCTTTTTCTGGAAAATACTGGGAAAAGCAATATTAGAAAGAAGGGTTTGCTCAAGGGCAAAACCAATCACAGAATGAGGAGCTCATGGGAGGTGGTCATATTGCATCCAGTCTGGAAGCAAAGAGAGGGAGGGGCTAGGGAGAGAGGGAGAGGATGCCAGTGCTTGGTTCCTTCTCACTTGTATTCAGCCTGGTACCTCTGTCCTTAAAACTATGTCACTCCCATTTAGAGTGGACCTTCCCATTTTAATTAACTGAATCTAAAAATTCCAAATCCATCAGAGGTTTGTTTTCTATGTGACTCTTGATCCTGTCAAGTTGATGGTCACCATTAACCATCACATTGTGTCAAGAACAGCACTTAGAATACAAACTACTTCTTATGGCTCTGGGAGAATACATTCATTGGGGCAACAGCCACATGCTATATACCTCACACTTTATATGTTAGTCTTCTCTAGGCAAGGCATCATATCTGACATGGGCTGCAAATGAGTCTACACTTTCCTGAGTCTGTGATGACCCACAGGAGCCATCAAGTTCTAAAACTCAAAGAGTGTCTGGAATATGACACGGTCAATTACTTACATCTTTGTTAAGTACTCATGGGTAGCATTAGTGTCTGCCATACACTCTGGGATGGCATTGTGCTCTTGATTTACTGACTGATTAGTTTCAGAGCCTCCACACGGCCATCCTGATCCTGTAGCTCTTGCCCTGCACCCAATGAACATTTACCAACTGATAACCACAGAAACTTTGATTATATCAGGGAAATAATAGTGGGTGAATCTGCAGACCTAAGGTACCCGTGAGATGGAGCTGTACTGTTACTTTCCTCCAGGGACATTACTCTAACATAGAAACTGACATCTTTTTTTTTTTTTGTAAATTTTTATTATTTGAAAAGTTTTTCTCATCTCTTCCACTGCTTTCCCTCCCTCCCCTCCCCTCATTCTCCCTCAGCCTAACGTCCAACACATTCTCCCATTCATTCCCCAGGGAGGGGAAAGACTTCCAAGGTGAGTCAGTTCTCAGTTCAGTCTGGCATAGCCAGTTGAGATAGAACCAAATATCTTCCCCCAGGATGAAGGCTGAGCAAGGTATTCCTCTGTAGGGAATGTGTTCCAAGCTAGTTCATTCACAAGGAATAAACTCTGGTCCTACTGCAAGAGGCTCCACAAACTGCCTCCACCATTTGACTGTCATCTATATTCGGAGGGTTTAGTTCCTTTCCAAGAAGTTTCTTCAGCAGTTATTTCCGAGTCAGTGAGTTCCCAATAGCTCTGGTCAGCCACATCTTTGTGGGTCTCCTCCTCGTGATCTTGATCCATTTGCTCATATACTCTCTCTTCCCTCTTCAGCTCGACTGGGAGCTCAACCTGGTACTTAGCTATGGATCTCTGCTTCTGCTGTCACCTATTGCTGGATGAAGGTCCTATAATGACAATTAGGGTGGTCATTCATTTGATTATAGGGAAGTCCTGTTTAGGCACTCTCTCCACTATTGCTTGGATTCCTGACTGGGGAACACCTTGTAGGTTCTTGGATATTTCTCTATCACCAGAGGAAACTGACATTTTGAGTTCCTGGGTATTCACCAGTCAAAGTCTGTCTTATAGTCATTGCCAGATTTTAATATCTCCATTCTGTAGTGCACAGTTCAGCCAGCTCTTCTTACATGTATTTGTTTTCTTGGCATAGGGGCAGACTCAGAAACAATCTTGTGTTATTACAAAATTTATTTTCTTTATCTAGTAATCTGGTCTCTCCTTCAATTTATGGGCTCTGAATTGCAGAACTCTTTAGGTCTGTAAATTGGGCAACCAGGACTTTTCACTGGGATTGTAGATCTTAGCTTTCAACCATTCCTTTCAGTTGTATATTTTAAGTGGTCTGCTTTCTGGATATCCATGTAATTTGGCTCTATAAACATCAAGATCTGGTTCTACAAGCATTTCCAAGATCCTCATGGGCCAGGTTGCTGCCCACTATCTTGTTTTCTAAGACAATAACAAGGGTCATTATATTTCGGACTATTGAGTACTGTCCTGGCCACATCTATTCTAGTTTCTTATTATCCTCACTTATCTTGGAGAATAGAAGTTTCTGTTGGAACTTTCTGTACCACTAGACACTCTCAAATGCCTGGCAGCCACTTCACCAATAATTGACTCAGAGGCTTAGTATTACTTATAAATGCTCAGTCATTAGCTTAATCTTGTTACTAGCTAACTCTTAAACTTTAACTAATATTTTTATTTATCTTTAGTCATGTGGTTTGGCACCTTTTTTAGTAAGGTATTCTCATCTTGCTTTTTCTGCATTTGGCTGGCGATTTCCGATTCTTCTTTCCCTCTTCCCAGAATTCTCCTAGCCTGGTTGCCCTGCCTATACTTCCTGTTTGGCTACTGGCCAATCAGCATCTTATTAAACCAATTCAAGTGACAAATTGTTACAGTGTACAATAACATTGTCCCACAGCATAGAACTTTTAAAATAATACATTCTTTTATTTCTGAGTTTCAGAGAACAATTACTATTTAGTAATGTGCTGCATTACAGTGTTCTGTTCTTAGAGTTCTTCTAAGAACACGTTGAGCTGGTATATTTTGTGGCCTCATATAGTACACATCTAGCATCTTCACTTCTTTGAGGTACATGATTCCTTTCTTCATAGTTTTCTGAGATCACTCCTCCATGTTTCCATCATATAAACTGGCCTTTTAGACATACTGAAAAGTTACCACAGTAAGATAAGAACCATCACTTGGGGCTTGTGTTCAGTGGGAAATATTAGAATATCCATATCAACAAACTATTGTCTAGCTTTATATTTTTCAACTTGCTCTGGGGTGTTCATGGTCCATCTAAGTCATGTAATCTATTCCTAACATTATGAGCTATCATGATTCTTCAGATAATTGGGCATACAATCAATTTCTTTGCTCCACAGTAGTAGTCCTCAGCCTTCCTAATGCTGTGGTAACCCCAACCACAAAATTATTTTTGTTGCTACTTCATAGCTATAATTTTGCTACTGTTATAAATTGTAATATAAATATCTTTGTTTTCTGATATCCTTAGGTGACCTCTGTGAAAGGGTCATTTGAACCCAAAGGGGTTATGACTCACATGTTGAGAACCACTATTGTACTGCTTTAGTCATTTACAACTAAGATTTTATTTTAGTTATGTGTCTTTAGGCCAGCAGACTAGATATAAATATTTTTATGAGCTCAAACATTGTATTATAAACTACCCAATCATTTTTAGACATCTATACACTTTTCAAACAAGGATTCTCTGCCTTCCAAATCAAGAATGGCACATTCTTGTAAGCACAGTGGGCTCAGAGAAATCCCAGGATCACTGTTCACATGAACAGCTTGTCAGACATCTTCACACTAAATATCAGGATCAGAGCCTTGACCTTTTCAGTGGATACTTATCTCTTGTTAGTAGAGCCTCTCTAAGATTTTGTAATTCATAAAAATAGGGCTGGTATCTTTTCTTCAGCAATTTCCACTTTCTGGTTCTAGAAAATAAGTATCCAATGGGGGCAACTTTCTTAGTCTTTAAAAAAGTTAACTCAATATATTTTAAAATTAAAATATAATGATAAATTTCATTTTTCTCTTTCTTTTTTCCTTCTAACTCCTGTCTTCATTGCCCAACTCTTTCCATTTTGCCCTTCAGACTGATGACTCCTTTTTTTTATTATTATTGTTACATTTATACAGCTGATTCATTTTTGTTTATAAGTGTATGATTTCAGTGTTGACCACTTTGTATTTGATAGCGAGTTAGATGCCTCATGCCTGAAGTCTAATTTTTCTTCTCTCAAACCTCACTAGTTGCCTAGAGCTTTTGTTTAGAGCTGAGACCTAGTGACACTTCCTCTTTGTGCATTATTGTTTCTACGGATGATGCCATTGTCCCTAGGCAGCCATATCTAGGAGGCACAGTAGATTTTTTTGTTTCTTTGGTTCTTGCACTCTTCCTGCTCCATCTTCTATGATATTTAGAAGAAGGAGCTGTGTTGGAGATGCATCTGCTGGGGGTGGGCTGCACACAATCTATTGATTAATGCATGATATCCAGCTATAGTTTTTTATAATGCTTTTCATTTTTGTAGAGACCTTTCTTTGAAGAAGGATGAAATCTACACTTATCTCTGAGTATAAGTTTTAGAATGTACTTAGGATTTATATTAGTAAAGTAGGGTCTCTTTTAAGAACTATGACCTCACTAGCTCTGAGGAGTTGATGGCTTTCTAAACCCAGGTATGGTTTCCTTCATGTCGAGTGGACCTTAATTTCAGTTAGTGAGTTATTGGTTATTGCCAACATACTGTCTCTATTGCTCCTTATGGATATCTTGCCATGTTGGTCACTGTTATAGCTCATAGGCATCACAGCTGGATAGAACTGTTGATTAGCCTCATCCCACTCATGGCAATTTATATAGTGCTTTCTGGTACTGTATTTGAGGTAGATCTATCTCAGTTCATCCCAGCCCTGTATCCTGTGTGTGTAATGTTTTTAGCAATAAGGACTTACCTTCGGCTTCTGAGCAGCAACCAAGGGGAACAGCAATAATCTATATTGTTTGGAGAGTAACATGAACTACTATGCCCAGCAGTTCAAAAGGAGGTTTCTCATGCCTGGTCATGGGGCTTTTGATAGGTTGTCTATGGTTCTTGTGGGAGCATTGCATGGTAACTATAAAATAATATGGTTCCTTGAGGCTTTATCAAACAACCTTGAAAGAAATTTTTCATTTAAACTACCACACTTACCAACAAGAGAAAGCTGGAATGATGCCAATAGTATATACACTAAAGACAAGAACAGGAATTTCACAAATAGGAATCATTAAATGGCTAATAAAGAACAGGAAAGAAACCCAATCTCATTAGCAATAAAATAAATGCCAATTAAAACAGGGATCAACATCTTACAATAATTAGAACGAACAAACAATAACAAAACAACCCATTTGCTTTAGTCAATGGTCTATTGCTATGAAGAGACACCATGACCACGGCGATTCTTACAGAGGAAAACATTTAATTGGGGCATGTTTCCATTCAGAGGTTTAGTCCATTATTATCATGGCAGGAACATGGAGGCACACAGGCAGACATGGTGCTAGAGAGGTAGATGAAAGTTCTACATCTGGATCAGCAGACAGAAGGAAGAGAGAGACAGTAGGCCTGGCTTGAGAATTTGAAACCCCAAAGCCCACTTCTAGTGACACACTTCCTCCAATAAGCCCACAGCTATTCCAGCGAGGCCACACCTATTCCAATAATGCCACACCTCTTGATTCTTGTCAAGAAGCTCCACTCTCTAATCACCGAGCATTCAAATATATGAGGCCCTGGGAGCCATTCCTATTCAAACCACTACAAAATCCCACTTTTCAGGATGAATGTGTAGTCATAGGAACACTTTCACACCAAGAGTGGGGAGGAGTATTGTGCAGTCAGTCACTTTGGAAAACAACCGACTAGCATATGGCAAAGCTGAAGTCTCATGACTCCATAGTTCTCATAAGCATACAGTATTTGGCACTGGTCTTCAGACTGTTGGGTGCATATTTCCTAGAACTTGGTGCCAAGTTCCCTTCAGGGGCTGCATTAAGGTTTAGATCTCAAGTATTCAGATGCAGTCTTTGCTACAGTTGCTCAGCACAGTAGCCTGTGTTCTATAAAAACATCTTGTAGGTTCCCTCTTCTCCTTTTTGTGCTATCGCATCCTGTAAAATCAGATCCGTGCCTTCTCTCACTCAAGTGCATTGCTCTGGAATATAAAAACCCTTGAAGCCCCAAAGAGGAAATGCAAGGTATGTGTTTCCCCCTTTTAGTCAAGATGCAATACACCTGGCATAGAGCAATTCTATGTTCCTAGTACTGCAAACTTTTCTGTTCAGTAAATGCACTGGGCACCAAATAAGATATTTTGTTCACATTAGTATCTTCAAGGTTCATCACTAATAGCAATAGTTTTTAGCTAACAACTTTATTTTTTAAAATTCCTATTATCCAAAGATATATCACTTTAGGCAACACAGCTTTTACCATTGGGTTTCCTAGCTTTATAAAGAGACCCCTGTAACTGCATTCCTCTCATAAAGACAGCACACGGCTGGTATCTATGAACCATGAAGTATATTCTAACCAGACCCCTTGATCTTGGATGTATTAATCTCCAGAACTGCTAGTAATAATATTCTGTTAGTTTAATGTTAATTTTTAATTTCTTGTTTCTTGTAATTTTTTTATATTTTTGTTGTAGCAGCTCAGACAAAGACAAGAATGTAGGATTTTTCTGAAGCTGTAAGAGTGATGATGTAAGTACACTCAGTCAGAAGAGTAGGCAGAGTGATTTTTTTTTTTTTTACCCAGAGCTCCCCTGACTGATAGCTATGCTACATAAATAGAGTACTAAATGCTCAGCATCCAGACCTGTCCATGGAAAATTATAACTCAAAGTGACTTTTTAAGGGCTCTGTGATGTCTTGCAACAAATACAGCTTAACTGTCAAACATAAAGAATCATAGGAATTGTTTTTTTCTTTCTATTTACCTCCCTCTGTCCCTTTCCCCTTTTAATATTACAAAACAAGATGAGAGGCATTTAGAATATATGTTTGTGTGAAAAGTCTTTAGAAAAATGATTATGTTTACATAGCAACTGAGAAGTGGCCTCAAAGCCACTTTGTTTAATCATGACCTCTGGTGCCCCAGAGGAGGCATAAATCAGCAAGCTCTGTGACATCACCAAAGACAGCATGTCATAAGGTCATTCTGACAGATGCGCCATATCAGTTAAGCTGGATGATCTCATTATACCTAATGACAATGAACTGGTGGCATTTGATTGTCATAGCTTTACCAGTAAAAAAGGTTTCAGTAACAGAATGATTCCTTTGCCCACAGCTTTAGAATCTTCAACATGCTTCCATGATAAATTTTACTTAATTGTCACCTTCTGTCATTCTGGTGACATTTTGCACACTGATCATATGATTTGTGATTATTGATGCTGTACCACTAAATCATAGACTAACCTTTGCTAAGCAGTATGCTATGTTCAGCTCATTTTCACATAATCATAGTGAATATTCACCCCTTCTAGAAAGAGAAGTGAGTGTACAGAAAGCTCACTTCCATGATAAACCAAAGAAATTGAGGATAGGTCAAAATTGGTTTTACTTCCTCAACAGAGAATTTAAGATGCTGAGACTCCTGAATGCAAAACAGTATGCTAGGCCCTTTAATTTTCTATGGACATTTATTCTGGATGTATTACCTCTGTTTAGTAAATATGGAATTTGAGATATTAAACTTTTCCTTGTCGTTTATTTGGTGACATTCTATTTGAAGGATAAGAAAATACTTGATATAGGCTGTCCATTTGATCAAGGGTTATGTTGTGCTTTTTGACTATGCAAACTTTGCAAATGGTGACATTAGCAAGAGATACTCCAAACTTCTTGCTGACCAATTGATGAACCGTGAGTCGCTGCCAATTTTTGTTCTCATCAGTGTTATGATTTAATGATTCCTAGATCCTGGTTATGTTTAGTATTCTTTGGGCAGTTGAGATCAGCAATACCTACCTGTGTGATAGGCAATTTTGACTGCCAACTTGACTGCACTGAAGGACATCTAGGAGATTGATAAAGCGCACTCTGGTTGTGTCTCTGAGAGCATTTTCAGCAATGATTGGTGTGTAGACAAAAATCCAACAGCACAAGCTGGGAGACTGGAGGGACCCAAGAGTTGGGAGAAATAACCACTAGCTTGAGTAATCTCCATATTTCTTGAATAAGTGTGTATGTCTGTGCTTCCTTGCCAAGATGTGGACATCAGATCCCCAGCTTCATTACATTTTATTTTTATGTATTTATTTATTATTATTATTATTATTATGAACAAAGAAGTCACACTTTCTATCCTTGTATATCCTTATTCAAGGTCCCTTCCCCCTCCCACCACATCAGGTCATTCTCTCTTCTCCACAACTCCCCATCCCCTCCCTGGGCAGGCAGCAGGCAGTCCCAGGGTCCCACTGTCCCAATATTGCTTAGTTCAGTCTCCACTCCTGGCAGATCCCGCTTTCTCCCCAAGAGTGAGTCAGGTGTTCTTCTAGGGGGAGTGGGATCCAAGGAGTCAGTCCAGGGTGTTTCTGATCCCAAGCTGTTGAGTGGTTGTGGTTTGCAGCTTGGGCATGCTTTGCTTTTTTCTTGTTTGTTTGTTTGTTTGTTTAGAGTCCACTAATGAGTCAGTACATCCCCTGTTTAACTTTCTGGGTTTGTGATACCTCGCTCAGGAGGATATTCTCCAAATCCATCCATTTGCCTGCCAATTTTAGGTTATCATTTTTTCTTACTACATTTTAAACATGGATTCTTGCTTTCCAGGGAACTTTGAGGTCTAAGTCTTAGACTGGAGCTGTATTATTCTTAAACTGGGTTATTCCTAGGTTCTCTTCTTAAGTGTGCAGACAGATTTGGGGCAAACTAGCCTCCAAATGAGTAAGTCAGTCCTGTAAATCCACATGTACACATATGCTTTGGATGTGTTATAGTCTCTGGTTTCTTTTATCAGCCTTGAATGACAGAGCCCATTGTTCAAATACGAGAGTCTGAAATGGCCTTGGGAGGGTCCTCCAAGTCCTTTATTTTCAGCTCCTTTTTGCCCTCGGCAGTGGTACTTCCTGTGCCTTTTATAACAGTAGACCAGGGCCATTAATCTGTCTGTAAAAGAAGGCTAGGAGCTTGTAGTTTTAAAGTATCATTAAATAGCAGATCCATTATATATAATACCTTGACTTTTATCACATGTGGTTTAATATTATAATATATTATAGATTATGTTTTGTGACATTTTATCAGATAAGGTTTAATAGTATAGCATACTATAGATTATATGATGTATAACATATAGATTATAGATTATTACTAAGGCTTTAATTAGATATGAGGTATATATAGAATTTATTGAATATTGGATGTTGTACAGGTTTTATTAAATATTGATAAGACAGAGACTCCTACTAGATTATGTGTTATTGGGCACCTCAGGTTCAGGGTGACTGTAGAATGTGGGTGGGTTAAGGCTCCCTTCGAGAGATACTCTCAATTGTACCACCTCTGTCCAGGGCCTCTACAAGACCCTCTGCAGTCCTGTAGGATTAGAGCAGAGGGTTTTTGTTTGTTTGCTTGTTTGTTTTGTATTGTATTTGGGGGAGGAGTACCTTGTGATTCAGCTCCCTGGACAGTGTCCTCAAATGCAGGGGATTGTAGTCTCTTGTCCTAAGTCTCAGGCCAGGATTTCAGAAGATTATTGAAATGAATCCACACAGCCTTCTCTGCTCCTGAAGAAACAGGGAACCAAGCGAGCAAGCAGAGAAAACATGCTGACAAATGAGATAAGCAGGGTGTTCTGGAATCCAGACTGTTGCACTTAGGATATTCGTTCACATATTTCTGAGCTGGCTCAGAGCCACCCTCCTTCCCCCGCATCAGGAAAGGCCATGTAACTGACAGTTCTGTCTTTCTTGTCTCCTCCCACACCAAACCCACAGCAGAGCCTCCGTCAGGTGGTAGGGTCACATGGCCAGCACATAAGCTCCCATCCTTGACACAGGCTTAGGGGTTGATCCCACCAGAGCCAAGGATCGGTGAGTTAGCATTAGGAGAAAGCCTTTTCTAAATGCTCCGGCTCCAAGGCTCTCAGGGAAGGCTTGGAGGATTTGACTGAATACTTCTGGAATATTTTTCTTCTCCTTGATTAACCATTAAGATGACAGACACATAGCAGGGGCAGGTGGCTTCCATTCTGTTCCAGCCAAAGGAAACAGGAAATGCTGTCAGTTTTATCTTCAGATATTAGTAGGTTTGCTCATTCATTCACTGAAGTACACATCAGGCGCAGTGGCACAAAGCTATGGAGAGTCAGAAATAACAACAAAAATTCTTTGACTTTAACCATATGATTTAAGAAAAACCTGGAGGAGTCTAACTCCAGCCCACCACTGGACTCCAGCAACACCTCTACCCTACACCATGCTGCCTGGGTGGGAGAGCTCAGCCAAATGCACCAACCAAAAACCTGCATGGTACCTATGGCACCAGGCTGTTGAGCACTTTAATGAACTCTTCATTATGAAGAAGCATGGCCCAGCCAACTGGATACAGGAGATTTATACATAGCCCTGGGGCTGTCTGACTCAGGCTGCAAGGAAAAACATACATGCTCACCGAGAGAGAGAGAGAGAGAGAGAGAGAGAGAGAGAGAGAGAGAGAGAGAGAGAGAGAGACAGAGAGACAGAGAGACAGACAGAGAGAGAGAGAGAGAGAGAATGATTCATCATACCTGAAGAGACTAGAGAGGAAAGGAACTGGCTGAGTTGAGTGGCCTCTTGGCCTCCCAGGGCCAAAGTGATATCTGGGCTTGGGCTGCTGCTGTGACCTATGCCTGAGTTTTTGACTTGACACAGCTGTGGTCTCTGTTGATGTCTCTGGCCCCTGATACCAACAATACCCAAGGGGACAGGACTGTACAGAGTTGATACCCCCCCACACACACACACTGGCTGCGATGCTTGGAAGAACTGGTCCCCTCCCCTCACTGACTGAAGCACTCAGGAGACAAGGTTCTCACACTTTACCTGGGCAGCACAACAGAGATGATCCTGTTCACAGGGGCATGGGCAAGATGGCCCTGAGGGTATGGAACGAGAGGGTCACATCCCTTTTATATCCTCTGTGGTGACTTAGGCGAGGGAAAGATGCCCTCGCCCTTCACCACTAGCAGTATGTGGGAGGAGACCTGATCCAAACTCCTCACCAGCCACAACACTCAGGCCATACACCTCATCTACGCAGCAAAGTAGAACTGGCCAACCCTGTACATGAACGGGTGCAGGAGCGCCAGCCTGGAGAGCGTGAGAGGAGCATGGCTGCCTCCACTTTCTTTGCCTATGGTGAAGTGGTGGGGACAAGACAAAGACGCCCTCCCCCATGACCTCCAGATTGTGAGGGAGCTGACCCCTGACTAGCTGCACCATGGGAAACCTAGCCCCACCCCTCATATGGCAGCATGGGTTGGGTGAGATGTTCTTCCCTTACCCTGCCAGCCGATGTCTAAGGCAGGTGGGAGAGTTGGCCCTGTGGTCATAAGAGCAGGAGAGCTGTCCCTGACTTCTAACAGCTGAAACATTCAGGAAAGCAGGCTCTGCATCTCATCAGGGCAACGTAGTAGAGTCAACCCTGTAAGCAGGGATATGGATGAGGCAATCCTGATGTGACGAGGGAGAGCTGTCCTCGTTACCCATCTATCTTGTGGCAGAAGGGGCAAGAGAATGATGCCTTTTCCCCTCCCACCCATCCATGCCTGAGGCAGGTAGGAGAACTGGCCCAGAGTTCACAACAGAGGAAGAGTTGTCCCTGCCCCTACCAGCTGCAGCACTCAGGAAAGCGGGCTTGCCCCGAACCTGGGCAATGCAGAAGAGCCAACCATGTCGGCTGAGGTGTGGGTGAGCCAGCCCTGAAGTTGTAAGCATGGGAGAGCTGTCCCCACTACTTGTTTGTCATGTGACAATGTGGGAAAGAGAGAAATTTCCCCCTTTCCTTTTGCCCCTTACCACTTGAGCAGACAAGAAAGGTGACCATCTCACTCAGGAAAGCAGGCCCTGCCCCTTGCCTGGGCAGCACAGCAGAGCTGCCGTGTGGTCAGACGTGAGGGAGACACAGCTCAGATAATCTGAGAAAGAGAGAGTTGCTCCAATTACCCATCAACACCTGAGACAGATGGGGGAGCTGACAGATGGGGTCATGAGAGAGGAAGGGCTGTCCCTGCCCCTTACCAGTGGCAGCACTTGTGAGAGAGGTCCCTGTACCTCAGCCTGGAGAGCACAATAAAGCTGACTCTGATGATGCAGTTGTGGGAGAGCTGGCCCTGAGGCCATGGAAACAGGAGAACTGGCCTCAACCCTCTCACTACTGGAAGAGGAGAATTAACTGGGACAATGCTGGAGACAGAGCTCACTGCGGTGGTGCAGTCAGGGAGAACTGGTGGGAAGACCAACCCTGAAGCTCCTCAGGCCCAGAACCAGGATCATGACTTGGCCCACCACAATATCAATCCCGTCTATGATCTGCTAAAGAGACCTGACCTGCAGACCCAAAGCTGCATGATCTTCACAGTGCAGGATATGCAAATCTTTTGGGAGCCAGGAAGCACAACAGCCTTTTGAGAAATGCCAACGGAGAGAGAATGTATCAAAAGTTCTAGTAAATACGCAATAATCCAGAGAAGCAAAGCAGACATTTCCCCTCACCTTCATTAGCAGACAGAATCAGAGAGCTCGTTCATAAATGGTATGCTTTCTAATACCTTGATTGAAGACTAGAGACACTGCCTAGGTAACAGATTCCCACAGCACCTAAGTTAGCATGAAAATATTGTGACAAGGTTTCTATTGCTGTGATAAAACACCGTGACCAAAAGCAACTTAAAGACGGTTAATTGGGCGTTGTGGTTCCAGAGGGTCATGGTGGAGAAGGGTGGCAGCAGGAAGGCTTGGAGACTTGAGCTGCGTCTGAGAGTTCCTGTCTCTGACTTCAAACAGGAAACAGAAAGAGAAAAGTCTAAATGGTGCAGTCTTTAAACTTTCAAAACTGCCCCCACCCAGTGACATGTTTCCTCCAGCAAGACCACATTTTCTAAGCTTCTCAAGCAGGACCACTAACTGGGGACCAAGAATTCAAATGCCAGAGAATATGGCTGACATCTCATTGAAGCCATCATAGCTATCATCCACCAATCCACTGGCCGTCTTCCCAACTTGAGATACTTAAAAATAAGGAACTTGATCCTATTTGCCAACAAGACCAATAATTCCAGTGCATTTCTTGTACCCAACTCACTGCTTGGAGCTTTCAGCCTAATACTGATGACTCTTAATCTGCCTCTCCCTCTGATCCAGAGAATGCCCCTCCCTCTGTTCTTGACTATGGACTGGATTCTGATTTATTTGACCAGTAGAATGAGATAGAAGTGAGAGTGAGTATGTTTAGTGTTGAAATCTTAAGAGGTTCCTGTCTTTGACCTGGTTGAATCCTGATGTTCCACATCCAGGCTATACAGCTGAGGAGACCATGTGGAGAGTCAGAGCCTTGAGAATCAGAGTGGATGAGGGAAGGGAGGCCCTACTATACCTGAGGGGTTGTGATCATCTGAACTGACTACCAGACCTCTGTGGGTGTAGAGTGATCTGTTATTCCACAGTTTCTACTGTGCTGCCCTGTTACTACCACATGGAACAAACATTGCTGTCTTTCCCAAGACCTTTCATGATTGCAGAAAAGTGACTGAAAAATCATTGTGAATGTTTTAAGACTTGTAGTTTGGGTGTGCTTCTTTTTGAATTCCAGTAGTCTGGTCACTTAAAGTGACCAGATCTAAATAACTATTAGCAATTGACAATTCATAGGTGGCATGCAAATAATATACATATATATATATGTGTATATATACATATATATATAAATGCATGCATGAATGAATTGTTCTCTCCAGGTTTCCTGTAGCAGAAACTGGGTCAATTGATGTGTAGTTAGCAGCCTCTCCTCTGAGCAAGTAGAAGTGACATAAATACTTTCACCAATTCACACTAGTAATCTATCAGTGTGATCTCTCATGGGTTTCTGGAAAATTCTTTCCTAGCTAACAAATTAGAAAGTGATGATTCAGTTATATGGCTATAAATTAGGTTCTGTGGGCAGGAGCACACAGGGCTCTTGAGAAGTGGCTGGGGGAACCAGCTGCTTTTCTAGCGTTATCAAAGAAGGCTTCAGAGGCTGTTGCTTCTGATAACTGAGGCTTTCCTATAGCATCACCTGCCACAGTGAGGCATGGTCCAAAGAACAGGAAAAAGAAATCTCAGCCCAAGTTGAGAGGTTGGGAACATTCACAGGATCACACGTTGGACATGGGACCATTTTTATTCAGATCTGACAGTTCAAAGACTTGCCATGTGCAGGAGAGTTCTGGGCTGAGTCACTGCAAGGGATAGATTGGTTAGGACCTGGAAAATCTTGAGGGTATGAGCAGAGATTTGATGTCATGTGGCCTGACCACTTGTTGCTTATAGAAAGGGCATTTCCATACAGAAAGCAACTGTTCTCTGCCTATCCATTTTCTATCATTCTTAGAAGTCTTCAAGGTTCTTGTGCTAATCTCATTAATTTGTCCTTCAGGTGCTCACATGGGCAATAGATTGGGTTGATGGTGGTAAGATTTCCCTCTTGTGATTAATGCCAGAGCCTCTGCACTTGACCACTCTTGAGTGAGTTCATATCCTGAAACTTCTGGGAGTCTATGCATCTCTTTGTAAATTGTAGTTTTTGCAAAGAAGCCTGCTGATTCAGTCTGCCAAAAACTTCCACTCGTGTTTGGTTAGATCCCCCCACTCCCAGCCAAGTGCTTCAGGGGAGGTCTGTTCACCTAGGTCTGTCTTAACCTGACATGTGGTCAGGTGGGACTGACCAGGTTTCTCCACTGATTTTTTTTTTTTTTTTTTTTTTTTTTTAGGAATTTCTGTCCACTGACATGCCTCCTCCTCTTTGGCCATGTGCTCATTGTATTCAGAATGAGCTCCATTTCTCTCTCCCTGTGAAACCTTCCTGTGTTTGTCACTACATTTATCCCGAAGACCCAGAGTAAAAGCTTTTGTTACCAAGAATTGCTAAGTAATTTTCTTTTCAATGTTAGAAAATAAGTACACAATGCTTCCATGCTTTATAAATACCTGTGTGTAATGGATACAAAGAAAATTGAATCTCTAGAGAAGGAGGAGGCTTCAGAGATAGTTTCAAAATATTTATGAATTAGAAAATTGTGATTTCTTGCTGCACATTTCTGAGATCACAGAACAAAACTATAGGGGATGTCTGTGAGTGAGCTCTGGAAGTTGAGTGGTTAGGCTTTAAAGGCCAGAGAAAGTTTGTTTGTCTCTCTGATTCCTGAGATTTATGATATTCTTCATCAGGTAGCAGGAACTGCAAGATTTCTTCCAATTTTAAATGAAGGCAAAATTTATGAGCAGTTATTCAAACTGGCCTTCTCTTCTGGAGACCGTTTCATTTGCAGCTGTCATTTAGAGCGGGGATTGATTTATCCCGGTGGTTCAACGCCACGCAGTCAGCTCAGAGCAAAGGTGTTTGGTGTTTGCTAGGCCAAGCATGAGACTGATGCTGTCGAAGCTCCTCATAGGCTCAAACTGTCTTGTCAGCTCATCCAAACTTGATGGGCTGCAACTGAAAGAGGACCTGTCTAAAGCCAATCATGGAGTCAAGCCATTTGGTGCCTCTCCAGGTACACAAGAGAGGAATTCAGTGTTACAGGAAGACTTAAAATTTTCAGCCTCATCTCACCCCCATCCAATCATGCCTCCTACATTCTCCATGAACATCTCTCTAACTGGAGCCAGGGGACATTTTTTTTTTTTTGTCCCAGCTATTTTTAGTTTCTCTCTCTCTCTCTCTCTCTCTCTCTCTCTCTCTCTCTCTCTCTCTCTCTCTCTCTCTCTCTCTCTCTGTTGTTGTTTATGGGTCAGAGGTTATTCTCAGATGCTGTTTCTTAAGCCCTACCCACATTTCCTTTGAAGCAGGGTCTCTCTCTCTGGCCCGAAACTCTGATTCCAGGAATCCACGTGTCTCCACCACCCCAGCTCTGGGACCACAAGAGTATGTCTTCATACCTGGCTTTATATTTAGCTCTTTATCATGCCAATTAAAATCATTCTCTTCCTTTCATTATCTAAATTGTGCTAAGGAACAACAAGCTAGGAGTGAATTTAATTGAACTTCTGCCTTCTTCAATAGGAGGCCATGTAGATGATTAGAAAGTGTTAAGAGGTCTAAACTCTATGTGCCCATGGTCCTCTGAGAATTCTGTCATGACTATGAACGACAAGTTTACAGGCGGATGAGAAACTGTAAGTCAGATAAAAGTTGTTACCACTGATTCCATTCTTTATTAGCCAAGCTCCCACATGCCTGTGGATCATAGATGCAGATGTTTAGCTCCTCCTGGTCCAGCAGAACCTGCCAACTATTGGGTTAATACTGAAGTGGGAGAGGTAGCCAACGACAGCACTCCATCATTTGTGTGCACACTCGTGTGTGTGTGTGTGTGTGTGTGTGTGTGTGTGTGTGTGTGTGTGTGTGTGCTTATACATGGGGGTCAGAGGTCAACCCTGGGTAGTGTCCTCAGGAGCCAGCTACCTTATTTTTTGAGACAGAGTTTCTCCTTTAGATAGTCTCCTCCCTGCTGAGGAGTGCATGGCACCACTCCTGGCTTTTTAGGTGGATGCTGGTAATCAAATTTGAATCTTCATGATGGGAAGACAAGCATTTACTTGTCAATCTATTTCTCAGCCTTCATTCTCATCTATCTTAAAGCCATCACAACTCAGGACAAGGTCTAACTTCAATCCCAACTCATTCCAAATGTGTACCTTTGATTCTTTAAATCTACTATGATTCTCCTTTCAGTCATTTAAAAAAGCTAATTAGATATCAATCTTAATTTGTATGTTTTTCATTTTCCTCTTTTGTATAAAGGTCTCCTATTGTTATTTTGCCTCTTGATTCCACCAAAATAACATCTTTCTATAACATCCTATGGATGTTACAAACTCCATGGGATCAGCATCTGTATCCTATACCCATCATAAGACCTCACTGACCACACAGTACTAGTTCCTGGTTATAAATCCTACTAATTGCTTGTCTGTGTTATGCTCTAGAAGGATGACACTAACCAACTTGCTTCTAATGGATGAGTGTTTTGCAGCCCTTGATGCCTGGCTTCTTCACCTCATTTCTTCCTGACAACTTCCAGACAAGCTTCTTCTATTCCAACCTTAGGGAGCCTGTTTAATTTCCCAATTATTTTCTCTGTTAAGAACATTTTTAGTCATCTGTATCTAACCCAAACTTCCCCTTCTATAGTTTCAGGCCATTGCTCTTTATTCTACAACTTCTGAAAGAAAGAATAATTCCCCTGATCCATTTGTTTTACAATCACAAAGCTAGCTGTTTATGTATTGCAGATTCTGCTTCCCATGGAGTCTCTTTTTGGTTAGATTGGGCGAATAATATTTCCCTATCCATTTCTCCTCTGTGCCTCAAACCTTCATTTACAAACCTCTATACTCTCTCTAGGATTTGTACTTAGGGAGTTTCCTTTCCTGGTTGATGTATATTAGTGGCTGTCATTTGTGTACTGTTTATTCTGTATGTGAGTTGTCGGGTTAAGCGTGATTAGATCTGTTACTTATTTGACTCTCAGAATGACTCAAGTGTTTTTATTAACACTAAGGTGGATGGAACTGAATCTTATAAGGGTTAAGTATCTTCACCAGTCTACCTCTCTGAGTAGTGGTAAAATCAAGGCTAGCTCTGGCCACTCCTTTAAGGGCTCTACTACTGAGATTGTACTGTAGTATAAAATGACCACAGTTCAATCTTGACCCTACTGCTACCAGATAGGTGAATTTGTGATAATATTTAAATTTTCTAATGACAACACATGCGTCATCCTGAGAGTCAGAGAAATCATGTGTCTACACTTGCTTAGCATGGGCCCCTGCACTGGTCATTCATGGGTAAGGCTAGGAGATCTCTTGTTAGAACCATCATGGCCAGTACTCAGGCAAGAATTAGCTTATTTTGGGACCACCAGCAGCACAGGAGAAGATACCTGGATGTTTAGTTAGGGTCATTGTGATGGAGGTGTAAAATGCTGAGGACACTATATTTTTTATTATACTTGAATTCATCATCAGATTAATCTTTAGGGACAGTGTCTCACTATGTAGTCCTGGATGTCCTAGGGCTCTCTATGTAGACCAGGTTGAATTCATAGAGATCCATCTGGTTTTCCCTCCCAAGTGCTGAGATTAAAAACATGTGTTACCATGCTCAGCATGTTGCTTCTTTCACATTGTAGTCTTGATGCTTAGGAGCTTCTAAAGTGTAAAAATAATCATAAAAAATTGTTGAATTACCAAATTATAATGATATTACAATATAATTTGGTTAGAAGATGACCCAAAATGCAAAAAAAACCCATACATGATTCACCCCCACTTTATTCTCTGTCTACATAGCCAACTTTGCTGTTTGCTATTCCAGATGATTTACAGCTTCTAAACCATAGAAACATCATTACCAGAAAGCTAAAAAGGAAGTGTTTATTGGAGAAATGTTCAAAGGACAATGAGTACATGTGGAAATGCAGTCTGATAGTCAGCTAATGAGAAGCAGATGTGGCCTGGAGCCTCCACCTTCTACTGGGTGCTTTAGATGACACTGAATGAAATTAAATACTGTAGCAGAGATTCACCAGTTCAGGTGACATCCATGAGTTCCAAAACTGCTGAGTGAACAGTTCTAGCATTGTATTATTTTCCGTCAGCAGGGAAAGTATTTTTGACATAATTTCTGGCTCCCAGAGCTTTGCCTTACTCTGTGGGCCTGTGAGAACCTTCTGTTTCACGGTGGAAACCTACACAGACCTCTTTAAGTCAGTCCTCTTTGTTAATGAGAAACCATTGCTTGCAATGAACTTGGACACAACTGGAGTTAGTCTAACAACCTTTGCTATGGGACATCATTCTCTTGCACCGTACTTTACACAAAGCTGACGTCACATCTTCATACCTTTGTTTTTCCTCTTCTCATCTCAGCCTCCAGAAGAAAATCATCCACGAAATATTATGATCGGCCAAAACTTGAGTGCTAGTCATACAATTTGGACTGACAAACAGCCATGGCTGAGATGCAATTATTGACTCAAAATAGGTTGGAGATCTTTTCTTAGACTGGTTATTGGGTCCATATTTGTAGCATCTTTTGTAGAGAACATATGGTCTAGGCACACAGAGCCTATAGCCCTGACTAGCAACATGACCTTCCCAATTTCATTTTTAATCCTCAAGATCACTGTTCTAGTTCACCTTGATTGTCAACTTGACACAGCCTGGAGTCATCTGAGGCAACTGCCTAAGTCAGATTAGCCTGTGAATATGTCTATGGAGGACTACCTTGATTGTTAGCTGAAATAGGAGGGCCCATCCTACCAGGTGTGTGGCATCATTCCCTGAGCTGGTAATCTTGGATTGCATAAGAAATCCAGCTAAGTATGAGCCTGGTTACATGCAAGCTAGCAGTATTCCTCCATTATTTCTGCTTCTGACTTGTCTCAGTGATGGACTATAACCCAGAAGCTGCAATAACCCTCTCTTCCCTTAAGCGTCTTTTGGACAGAGTGTTTGATCATAGCCACAGAAAGCAACTAGAAGTGAAGGGAAGGTAACACTCAGACATTAGACACTGAGAATTAAGTGTGTAAATCTGTATATACATATGCATCATATAATGTACGTGTTTATTAGTTATCTCAGTAGCACAGTGCCCATAATGTTATCTTTGTTGCAAAGACAGTACCCAGTGCTTGATACAAAGAAAGTATTAGGCACACCTGCTAGTTCATTAGTGATTAACTGGGACAAGTGTGAGAAGTGGTTTTGCAAGCTGTCACCTCACATGTCTGTGCTTCCTCATCATAAGGCTTATGTTGCAGCCCAGAGAAATGTCTTTGTCTTTTAGCTCAGTCCTTTGTTAATGGATCCCACTGATGCTGCTCCTATTTGAACTCAGAAAGATCCAATCCCAGAAAATCTGAAACATAGCTCTAGAACACTGTCAATCTTTCTGCCCAAGGTCAAGTTCAGTATGTCAGAGATGAATCTGTGAAGAAAATCAGGTATCTCTTTGATCTTTCATACCCCTGTAGCTATGGCCTCAAACATACAACCCTAGCCTATACACAGTGCAGCGATTCACTCTTCAAGGAAGAGTGTTGGAATGGTGTCAGAGGTATTCTTTCCTCTTGTGCCTGGCTGAAGGGTCACAAGCAGCTTAATTTCTTTACTTGTATTTGGTTAGGATCTGAATTTAGGATTACCCATAGTCCAATAATGGACATAAGGCAGATTTACTCCTTATCAGCAACAGTGGCAAAATCAATCAATAAGCATACAGTGGGATATAATACTCTGATTGACAGGAACATCTGGTTAACTACAGTTCTATTTTCCCAAAGAGTTAGCCATCTTGTGAGTGAGACCCACAGATCTTTTAAAAAATATAGGCAATAGTGGCACCCTGGATTTATAAAATCTTGAATGGTTTTCATTGATCTCAGAATACATTTTGAAGTCATTTTGAGGACCTGTAAGACTTCTGGTTTGCACTATGGCCTCTCAGCATACAGCACTATTTAAATTAATTAAAATGGAAAGTTTAATTAAATTGAAAAGTTCAGTTTCTTAACTGCAGCAGCCTCACTTTTAGGTGCATAATAGCCGCATTGCTTTGAGGAGTATGGAGAACACACTGTTGTCACAGGTCATTGGATTGGTTGGCCCAGATCTGCCTGCTCATGTGTTCATCAGAGGACACATACTAGCTTTGAGGGCATGTCTCACCTGTGCCCTCAGGACAAAGCCATTTCTCACTGTCATATGCATTCTCCTCTTTGCCTCTCTACACGCTCAGGTTTCAGGTTAAGCTACTTTCTCTAAAAGACTTTCTCTAATTGTTGCCACCAATCTAAGTTACTTGTCTCAATTACTTCTTCCCCTAGCCAATTGCGCTTATCTCCCATTTAAGTATTTTTTATGGATAAAGCCCAACTTCTCAACTCTAAGCTGTAAGCTCACAAATGCAATCACACCTTAGCCCCAGTATTCCACATATCAGAGGTGCTCAGTAAATATTTGTTGAATGAATGAATATTTGATTAAACAAGTCCTTCTATGTGACACCTCCCAATGACACATCCTTTGCAGTGTTCAGACACGAGGGAACAGAGCTATGATTTCCTTTTTCCATTTCCATCATTTTCCTCCTATGGCTCTGCTGAGGGTCAGCTTTAGGGTCCTTTGAGGTCTGCTCTTCCAGGATATGCTTTCAGAACTTGTTTTGGTGGTATGTCTGGGCTATAACTGCATTATCAGGCTGTGTGTTTCTTTTGGAAGAAGAAAGGTAAGTTGACGGAGTAACTAGATGTTCTTGTCAATGGTTTATGCTTTGCTTATTTTTCATTACAATAATTGGCAAGGTAAATTGTGATATTTTTCATGTATATGTGTAATTAACATATCTACTTTATAAAACAATTATCTTTGATTACTGTTGATGCCGTGGCTCATCACTGAACACTAGTCTCAACCACAAACTAAATAAGACATATTTTTTTGTTGTTCAAAGGGGGATGAGCAACTTGAATGAGCAGTAAATTCAACCAAAACCTACTGATAACCCATGGTCCATGCTGCTATCGAGAGTCATGTCTGAGTTCATGATCCTAATACAGCTGTGGGCTGTGCTGATATTCATGGCCCATGTTACCACTACAGGCCATGTAGATGCCCATGGTCTATACTGCCACCTGAAGCTATGTTGATATCCTTGATCTGTACTGCCACCAGGGTCCATGCTAATAAGATCCATGGTGATGGCAGAGACCACATGGGTGTCAATGGTCTATGTTGTCACCAGAAACCATCTGGAAGTCCATGATCCATTCACCTACTGATTGTAAAGGGCAAGGCAGCCACCTCTGTCATGGTATTGATGACTGAAGACACTCAGTTGAGAAAGAGGCACAGAGGGCTTCTATGGCCCCCCCATTGAAGAAAACTCTTAAAAATTGTGATAAAGATAGTGAAGTGTATCTCCCCACAACTGATGGCTTCAAGTCGGGGTACAGGTAGGGAAGGACTCAGTTTTCTTTAAGGAGCTTGCCACCCGGAGTTTGACCATGCTCCTCCAGTGAGTATATGGGCAACACAAATTGGACTCCCCCTCCTCTTCCTTCTTCTTCTTTTGAGGGGTAGTGATAAGGTTGGAGGTGAACCTTGGAGGACTGGAAGTGAGTGTGATTGGGATTCATGATGTGAACTCCCCAAAGGTTCAATAAAAATATGGAGAAACCTTTTTTTTTTCCTCAAGGTAAGGCTAAGCAGGTGATATGTGGTTCACTGAAGTAGGAGAGGGCATGATATAAAGTTGACAGGGTTAATTCATTTTTAAAATTCAACCTTTTCCACACTTTATTTACTTACATTTTTCTGAGACAGACCATCACTATATAGTTAAAATTGGCATTGAACTCACTATGTAACCCACAGGCTGACTTTGAATTATAAGATTCTGCCTCCATTTTCCAAGTGTGGGATTACAGTCATTCACTACCAGGCCTGGCTTTTCTTTATCATTTAAAGAAAAACTTATTGGTGATCAAAATGGACACTGAGAAGCTATAGAGATCTATAGATAGTCCTGGTTATTTGGGAGGCCGAGACAGAAGAATCTGAAGTTTAAGGCCTGCCTGGGTACAAAGTGAGTTTATATCCAACTTAATGAGACTCAATTTTAAAGTGAAAAATAAAAACAAGTCTGGGAGTATATTATTGTATAGTGCCTCCAAACCTTGGTACTCAGAACTGTGTACTGTTCCAGGTTCCCTTCCCATTGACTATATCCTCTAGGATGAATCTTCTAGTTTACCCTAAGGACCACTGGAACAAAACAGCTGTATGGTTGTGATATTATGAAAAATGTATATTTAGTTTCTGCCATTGGTCTTAACTCACAACTTCTTAAATCTGTTTTTGCAGTGATAAGAATGTCCTACATCTAATGAAAGGATGGGGCTTGGGGACTTCTGGTGGACTTCAGAATGGGGTCTGGTCTTAGAAAATACCAGGACATTGGTAAGGAGTACATACTTGCATCTCAACCCTCTTTTCCAACTTTCAGGAATTAGAGAGGAGAGATCTGAGTCTTTCACCAATAGATAATGATTTAGCTGATAGTGTCTGTGTAATAATATCTTCATAAAAACCTAAATGACTAGGTTCAAGAAGCATCTATCCCAGTGCCCACAAAGATGTTCCTGCAAGGCATTGGGACTGGAGGCCACAGGGAAGCTCAGGTCTTTCACAGTCACCTTGTCAGGCACATATCCTTGTCTAGTGGTCTTTTCTCTATGTTCAGAATTTCTACTTGTGCTGGATGTTGGACATTTTAATGGGCAACCAAGGCTTAGAGCCGCTGACCAAAGGCTGGAGACTCTCACCCCTGTCCTATTCCCTTTACTAAGAAGATAAAGTGTTTTCTCCCAACCTGTGGATCCAGATGTGCTTTACACTAATGACCAAATAACCTATGAGTTAGAGCAGGGCTTCTCAAGGGTGATGGTATGAGGAAGTCACTGTCCTGTTCTATGCATGTCTACAATACAATGCAAAATATTTTTACAACCATCCACCCAGAGCAACCCCCTCATCTACATGGTAATACCAGAAGCTGGGACTCACAACATACTTGTCTCAGAAGATTCCAACAACTTCTAGTCTGGTCCTCCTGTATTATTTCAGCACCAGAATTCTTGTTTTATGAATGCCAAAGGAAACTGGGAGAAAGGACAGATGCAACAGGTAAAAATTTCTCCAATATCTGAAGTATAGAAAGTACCCCTATTCCTAATAAAATAGACTCTGGTTTAGAGTCCCTGCCCACCCATGGGAAAGTAATCCACTCATAGTCATTTGATAGGCCTGTGCTGTGACAACCCCCTCCCCCGCCTCATACTCCATGACATGAGAGTGGAGTCTGTGAGCCATCAGCCTTATATTGTATTTATTCTGATGAATACAGCAGGTCATAGGCTTCTCCTTTAATGTTTATCCAGCATCACTGCTCTAGCAGGTGTGGGGATGGTCCACAACATACCAGCTTCCTTAATGCTGTGCTTTGGGCCCCTGGGGTCACAAGGCCGGCCGAATGCCAGTCTTTCTTTATGAGTCTTATGTAACATCTACCCAAGGTCCTGTCTTAAGTTAATGTCTGGCAATGGATCTCAGCTTCCACTCCTGGAGAAGTAGGTATGCGTCCAACCTTTGACCCTTTAACACAACATTTCATATACAAAGTTTACTATGAAAGGAATTCAAAATTTTTTGCAAGCAAAAAGTATCATAATATTTTAAATAAAGTTATAGCTTTGAGCTGGGCTGCATGAAGAGCTATCATTGGCCAAATTCACATGTAGCACATAGGCTTTAGGCTGAATTCAACCTGTTTGAGGCATCTGGCTCTCTAGGAATGGGCTAGCCTTCTCTCTTGCCCTGCCTCTTTCCCCATAAATGTGGCTGTTCTGTGAGCACCTACAATGAGTCCCATTCACACTGTGATATGCTATTTAAAAGTACACACCTGGGCGGGGGTTAAATAAGAATACACACCATGCTCAGAACACACAAAGGAAATATATGAAGTGTGCCAGTAATGATTCTTTCCAATAATTTTCTGTAGAAATAATATTTTAGCTATTAATCCTGGATTAAATACACATATCAAAATTTGCTTTACCTATTCCTGTACACCATATCAAGTATTTACCAGACAATTTAAAATTCATACTTGATTCACACTCTATTTCTGCTGAACAGGATGCTTTCTGTCCAGTATTTTTGAATAAAATCCAGGCCTGGGAGAAGGTAAGTTGAGTGGGCTGAGAGCAGCTCACTGCTACCCATCAACCCTGCTGCACATGTGAACATTAACTGTGTTCTGTCTCTGATCCTCAAGAGCTGGGCCCCCTGGCCAGGAGCCAGGAGGTTGTGTTAAGGCTGTCTCTTGAATGCTGGAGGAGGAAGAAGGAACCACAGAGAACAGGACTAATAAATTGCACCCTGGTGTCTTAGCTTCTTTTATTCTTAATTTTCTATCTGAGTTTACAGGGGAAGAGGTTGAAAGCAGAAAGGGCAGGCAACTCAGGCAAATATTTAGAGTGACTTGTAAGAAAGAGGAGCATCCTAGTTTCCTTAACACTCACAGCATCCAACTAGCCTCCCACTGGGAGGTGGTGACTGGAGGCAGGCAGGAAACTGTGCCAAGGGATGGTGTGGTCACACCACTCTAGCTTTTGTGTGTGTTTGCTCCAGTGACTATGATTCATGGCCAATGATGTGAGTTCAACCTCACCCCACCTCTTAAAAGACTGTAATTTATATTTTTTTGGCTTTCCATCTTTAGTTATTTATATAAAACTATTATAGGGGCCAGTGAGCTAGCTCAGCAGGTGAAGATGCTCACTGCCAAGGCTGAGAACCTGAGCATAATCCCTGGGATCCACATGATAGAAGAAGAGACCTGACTCCTGCAAACTATTCCCTCATCTTCACACATACATCGTAGCGTGCTCGCGAGCGTGAGCCCAAGCATGAGGGCACATGCGCATGCACACACATACTCACAGACTCACACACACACACACACACACTCACAGACTCTCACACACACACTCACAGACTCACACACACACACACACACTCACAGACTCACACATACACACACAGACTCTCTCACACATACACACAGACTCACACACACAGACTCACATACACACACACTTACAGACACTCCCACACACACACACACACACACACACACACACACACACTGTAATAATAAAAAGAAAAGGCTATTTTGCAGTGATAATGTTTTCTTTTATTTGTTTAATTTATTACTGTAGTTATTTTTCATGTTTTCCACTCTCCTGAGACAAGGAAAGCTAGAAAGAAACAAAAGAGCCCCAGTCACATTCCTGTGCAGTCACATCACCTCTGCCCTCAAGAAAGAGCTCCCAAGGGGAGACTAGGCACTGAGCCACTGTCAAGGCACCAGCTGCATTCAGCAATGGGAACTGCTTCGCCTTAGGAGGGTGGATGCCTTTCCTTTAATCAAACACAGACCGGCTCATGTGGAAAGGCTGTGAGAGCCTTCTGGGAACACAGAGATGCTGAAAGACATGAGATCCAACTAAATTCCTCTAGAAGCTCCCCTTACAGAGCTCGTTTCTTTTGCCTTCCTCTTCCCTGGGGATCATACTGTTTCCTGTATTAGCAACTATAAAAAGACATTTGTATTTCTTAGTGGACTTTTCTAAAGACTGGAGTCTAGCTTTCACCTTGGGTTTATCTGTGAATCACAATAGAGGTCTTGCAACCAGCCTGGGGTGCTTTTTCAGACTGCAATCAACTCAAGAAACAGTCCAGGTCCCTTCAGGTGCTCCTTACTGCCATCACAGTATAGGAGGTCAGAAGGAGTTGGGTTCCAAACCCTCTTTGGTGATTGCTGGTGTGGATAACCCACCATAGAATAGTCCATTTCGGACAGCTTTCTGGACAGGTACCATTTTCCAAAATAAAACCAAGATCAGATTAAAGACCTAAACAGTCCTATAACACCAAAGGAAATTGAAGCTGTCATTAAAAGTCTCCCAAGTAAAAAAAGCTCAGGCCCAGATGGTTTCAGTGCAGAGTTCTACCAGACATTCAAAGAAGAGCTAATACCAATACTCCTTAAACTGTTCCATACAGTGGAAACCGAAGGAATATTGCCAAACTCTTTTTGTGAGGACACAATAACCCTGATACCCAAGCCACTCAAAGACACAACAAAGAAAGAGAATTGCAGACCAATTTCCCTCATGAACACTGATGCATAAATTTTCAACAAAATTCTGGCAAACAGAATCCAACAACACATAAAAAAAGTTATTCACCATGATCAAGTAGGTTTCATCCCAGAAATTCAGGGATGGTTCAACATATGGAAAGCTGTGAATGTTATCCACCATATAAACAAACTGAAGGAAAAAAACCCACATGATCATTTCCTTAGATGCTGGAAAAGCCTTTGACAAAAATCCAACACACCTTATGACAAAACTCCTGGAGAGATCAAAAATACAGGGAAAATTCCTAAATATAATATAGACGATTCACAAAAAGCCAATGGCCAACATCAAACTAAATGAAGAAAAACTTAAAGCAATCCCACTAAAATCAGAAACTAGACAAGGCTGTCCCCTCTCCCCTTATCCAACATTGTTCTCAATGTATTAGCAAAGCAAGAAGAGAACGAAAGGAGATTAAGGGGATACAAATTGGAAAAGAAGAAATCAAACTATCTCTTTTCGCAGATGACATGATTGTATACATAAGTGACCTACAAAATTCTACCAGGGAACTTCTATAGCTAATAAACTCCTTTAGCAATGTGGCAGGATACAAGATTAATTCAAAGAAATCAGTAGCCCTCTTATACACTAAAGATAAAAGGGCTAAAAAATAAAAAAAAAATCACCATTTATAATAACTGCAAATAGCATTTAACACATTGGTATAATTATAACCAAAGAAGTATCAGATCTGTTTGACAAAAATTGTATATCACTGAATAAAGAAATTGAAGAGGATATAAGAAAATGGAAAGATCTCTCATGTTCCTGGATAGGCAGGATCAATAAAGTGAAAATGGCAATCTTACCAAAAGCAATCTGTAGATTCAACACAATTTCCATCAAAATACCAACACAATTTTTTACACAACTTGAAAAAATAATACTCAATTTTATTTGGAATAACAGGAAAGCTAGAATTGTCAAAACAATTTTGTTCAACAAAAGAACCTCAGGAGGCATTACCATCCCTGACTTCAAATTATACTATGGAGCTACAGTAATAAAAACAGCCTGGTACTGGCATAAAAACAGATTTGTGGATCAATGGAATTGAATTAAAGACCCAAATACCTAGGAACACTTGATTTTTGACAAAGAGGCCAAAAATATTCAATGGAAAGAAGATAGCATCTTCAACAAATGGTGTTGTCATAACTGGATGGTAGTGTGTAGAAAAATGAAATTAGGTCCAAACCTATCACCTTGCACAAAACTTAAATCCAAGTGAATCAAAGACCTCAACACTGAACTTGATAGAAAAGAAAGTGGGAAATACCCTCCAATGCATTGGCACTGGTGACCACTTTTTAAATATAACACCAGTAGCACAGACACTAAGAACAATAATTAATAAATGGGACCTCCTGAAACTGAGAAGCTTATATAAGGCCAAGGGCTCAGTCAATAAGACAAAACAACAGCCTACAGAATGGGAAAAAATTTTTACCAACCCTACAAGTGACAGAGGACTGATCTCTAAAATGTATAGAGAACTCAAGAAACTAGAGCCCAAAATCCTTAATAATCCAATTGAAAAATAGGATTCAGAACTAAAAAGGGAATTTTTAGCAGAAAAATTAAAAATGGCTGAAAGGCACATGAAAAAGTGTTCAACATTTTTAGCCATCAGAGAAATGCAAATCAAAACAACTTTGAGATATCACCTTACATCTGTCAGAATGGCTAAGATTAAAAACATAGATGACAGACTATGCTGGTGAGGATGTGGAGCGAGGGGATCACTCCTCCATTGTTGGTGGGAGTGTAAGCTTGTTCAATCACTTCGGAATGCAGTATGAAGGTTTCTCAGAAAACTGGGATTCAATCTCCCCAAAGATTCAGCAATACCTACTGGGCATATACCCTGAAGATGTACATTTGCACTCCAAAAGCATTAGCTCAACTATGCTAATAGCAGCTTTATTCATAATAGGAAGAACCTGGAAACAACTTAGAAGCCCCCTCAACTGAAGAATGGATTAATAACCTGTGATACATCTACACAATGGAGTACTATTCAGCAGTAAGAAAAAATGATATCCTAAAATTTGTAAGCAAATTCCTGGATTTGGAGAATATCCTCCTGAGTGAGGTATCACAAACCCAGAAAGATAAGCAGGGGATGTACTCACTTATTTGTGGACTTTAAACAAAAAGCAAAGTATTCCCAAGCTACAAACCACAACCACTGAATAGCTAGGGATCTGAAACACCTTGGACCGGCAACTTAGAGCCAATTTCCTCCAGAGGAACATCTGACTCAGTCTTGATGTTGGGATGAGGAAAGTGGATTTGCCTGGAGTGGATGCTGAACTAAGCTACCTTGGGACCTTGGGACTTTGGGACCTTGTAACCTCCTGCCCTTGCTGGGGAGGAGATAGGGAGATGGGGAGAAGAGAGAGTGACTGGGAAGGGTTAGAGGGGGCAGGGAGTTTGAACAAGAGGATACATGGATAAAAAATATGACTTTATTCATAATAAATATAAAAAAAGGAAAAAAAAAGTAAAGAATCGTCCATTTCAAGAGATGGCTTTCTCTGGATCAGCCCATTCACCGTGAGCAAATGTTCAAGAAGATTATGTCCAAGACAACAGGCTGAATAAACACGGGAAGGCAGATGAGGTTCTAACAGTCCTTAATTATTGCATAATCATGCTTGCTCATTGCGTATTATTTTTATTTACTTAACTTATGTGCTTGTTCATGAATGTGGAGATTCACTCATATACAGGCACATGTATATGAGTACATATAAGTGAGGGTATAAATGTGGAAACCAGAAGACAATCTTAGATATTATTCTGCCTTAAGTGCTGTTCACCTTGTTTTGTAAAATGGAGTTTCACTGGCCAAGGCTTGCCAGTTAGGTTATGCTGGCTGCCAGCATGCTCCAAGGATCTACCTGCCTCAGCTTCCCTAGCAGAGATTCTAAGTGCATGCACCTCTGCCTACCTGGCTTTTCTCCCCACGTGGGTCATAGGATTTGAACTTAACTTTTTATTCTTGCAGAGTAAGCCTTCTATGGACTGAACTATCTCCCTGGCCTAGCTGTTCAACTTGTGAAAATCTGCTCTTTGCCATTGACATTGCATATGAACTTTCTGTCTTTAGAAGTTGCTTTTATGTGTGGCATACTTCTCTTCACTTTGCTGAGACTGAATGCTAGCCAGCTAGGCCAGACTTTTTGCTTAACTGTAAAGGACATGTTCTGTGGAATATCTGCCCTTCAATAAAACAAGCATTGTGCTTCATATAGTGTGTGTGTGTGTGTGTGTGTGTGTGTGTGTGTGTGTGTGTGTGTAAAATTTGCCTGGGGTTGATTTTGAAAGTCAGGCATGAAGAAAGCATCATTACCATGTTCCACAGAGAAAGAATTAAAAAATTCCAAGTATGAGAAGGAAGAGAACCAGAGAGAGCAAATAAAAAATGAAAAGTCTGCTAGCATCTCAGCAGGGGTGAGGCAGAGCAGAGTAAATCCCAGAGAGCTGAAGTGGCCAAAAGGCATCCAACATACAAAAATGTTCTAATGTACAATTTAAGGTTGTTTGTTTCCATAGTGTCAACTCACCCTCTATGTTCTCAGGGTCCCCTCCAAATACACAAAATGGCACACTGTCCCCAGGCATTCTGCAGAGCCCAAAGATAGATGTTTCCTATGCCCTGCAGTATTGTTGGAAGTAACGGGAGACTTGAGTCCCTTTTCAAAATGACACAGACTGGTTTCAGCAGAAGTAGGACCTGAGAGGCAGAGATGGCCACAAGGATGCAACTGTCCCAATTTTTAACATCATTGGCTGAGAATTCTGGATTCATAAGCCCAAGAACAGTGAAAGGCTGTCTAAAAAGCAAGATGGCCAGCACTTTAGAAGGAATTATACCCGAGACTGTCTACTGGCTCTCACAGGCATATATGCAGATATGTGTGCATCATCTGAGGGAACCCAGCAGAAATTCCTAGTTACCTGGTTATAGATGATTGGGCATTTCATTCCCATCCCTCTCTTTCTCTCTCTCTTCTATCTTAAAGCTGCATATAGAAATTCACATTTGATGTGGGTTGAAGAAAAATCATCATGAATATATGAGTTGTGCTAAACGAAGATGGAAAATTTTACAGAATCTTTTCCTCAGGAGTTTTTCCTGGGAAGGAGGGTGGGTATTAAAGGGATGGAATGGGCCACACCTTCTCTGATTACTGAAAAAACTTCTTCATGGTCTATTATATGCTTATTTTTACAGTTTTATAAGCATATAAAAAAGTTAGTATGATTCACCTATACATGCAAATATATAATTTTGAAGAATAAATTGTTCACTTTCAAGTAGACCACAGTCAGGCACATTCACAGGAGACTGTCATTCCAGGATTCACCACGAGAATCTCGCACCAGTTCTACCTATCACATCATCTGCCCCGAGTGACTCAATGTCTTTCTTGCTCATAAAAATTGACTTCTTCACTGGTACCTTCACATTCGTTTCTGTTAACCCCTGCTCTTCCACATCATTGAAGCCAAAGAAAGGTACCATTAGCTTTATGGATGTGTTAGTATCTAGTCTGGCCTTATACATTTCAGGCTTTCCTGGCTGTGCTTGGTAATCAGGCATCCACAGAGGTCTTCTGATAAAATACTACATTTTCTGCCACAGTGGATTTATAGTTTACTTTAAAAATAACTCACTTGAAATTTAATAGGAAGTTTTAAAGCCACGTTTGACAGAAGTTCTGCCAGCTGTAGCTTTTAAGAAAGTGTACACCAGCCCAGGTCTTCCTATGCTACTAAGAGGAGCACTCGTGCTATTGTGTTGTGTGTTGGTAACATCCTCATGGCATATAGAAAAGTAAACCAGAAATGTATGCTAGGGGGATCCTGTTAGTAAACCCATGGATGCATGATGACTAGGAGAACAAAACCTGGACAGATGTGGCAGCTTTCAGTTTGTAAAGTATCTGGCTGTAATTTTCAATAGGAGAGACAAAGTAATTCCTTTAGGATGCTAGCACAATTTCTAAAAAGGGAGAATCATTTGGGGATGGAGAGATGGCTCAATGGTTCAGACTGAGCCCTATTCTTGCAGAGCACCCCAGTTTGGTTCCCAGTACCCATGGGTGATTCCCAACTGCCTTTTAACTCCAGCTCCAAGAGAGCAGACACCTTCTATCTTCTTCAAGCATTATACTTACAAGGTGTAAAGGCAGATAGACAGACAGACACACATACATACGCACGTATTTGATCATCTCTGTTCTTTTATAGACCCCTGGATAATTTACCTCTTTCCAGGACTATGTAGGACTGCTAGCCAAAAAGTTGATAGCCCATGACAGGAGCTGGCAAAATTACCTAGGTAGAACCCAGCATGCCCAGAAGGAAAAAGCAGATCCCAATACTGGCCAAGAGGAAGGGTCTTATATAATGACCAGGTCTAATATCTGTCACTCTATGGCAATGCCCACTGATTCACAAGCCTGACCATCCAAAGGGGGTCCAGGCAGCTTTGAAATGTCTGATTTTCAAGTAAGACCAGCCAACCATAGATCACCAGATTTCCACATAAACCAGATTAGTATAAAAGACAGTGACCAAAATGCACCTCAAATAGAAAGGAAAATAGCATGTTTAATAATAGTTTCTAAGAAGGCAAGCCAAGATATTATATCTATGAAAATCTTTAAGGGACTGTTCAGAATTTTTTAAGGATTCATAAAAATAAAAATGGCACAAAATGTTAAAAGTTCAACAAAACCTTTGGCAGGTTGAACTGAAGACACTTCTAAGGAGGTAGAACAGACACAAAGGTAGAAATTTTGGGAAGAGGAAAAAGATAAAAAAGAGGAGAGGAAATGATATAAGAAAAAGAGTCCTGCATTTAAATGGTCCCTGCTACCACAAAAATTAAAAACTAAAAAAAAAAATCTCTGAAGCCCCTACCTTTAAATTGTTTTCAAACGTTCTACACACAGTGTTTTGAAGTTTGTGTACACATATGTGCAGTGCCTGAGCCAACCACAAGAGGGCACTAGGTCCCCTGGAAGTGAAGCTAACAAGGGTTATGATCTGACATGTGGGTGCTGGGAATTGAACTCAGCTACTCTGTAAGATCAGAAGGTGCTTTTAAACTACTGTGTCATCTCCCAGACCCCTCCCATAATCCATTTATCAAGCAAGACATATTGATGTAAAATGTCAGAAGCCAAAGATCAAAATATGATTCTAAATTTTTCTGAATGCAGAATGTATTTAGAACATAGGAACCAGCCAGAGCAATAGCCTCCTATGTCTCATGGGGAACATGAGTCTTTGTGACAAAGGAAGCTACTTTTTATTTAAAGGGAACATAATTTTCATTCCAGACTTTGTATCCAACACATGATTATTCAAATATGGCATTAAAACCAAGATATTTTCAGGCATTTAAGCTGCCCCCTAAAAAAGCCCTATTTTTCATACATCTTTATTAAATAAAATAAGTTATTTTGAATAAGATACCTGGTTGGGGATATGGGATTCTGGAAAGAGCAGAGAGGGGAGGGGATTCATAGAAGGCTCAGGAGACTTTGGGGAGAATTTATTGCTTCTCAGAAGCCCTTGGTAGCACCTAGTTTGATTGGACTGAAGGATAGCAAGCTTGGAAGAGAATCTCCAACTGATGAGCTCCATTACCTCCACTAATGTTTGTGTTATATTAAGGGGGCTTGGGGAAAAATGCAATGGACATGTGGTAGTTTGAATGTAATTGGCCCCTATAAGCTTATAAGGAGTGACACTATTGGTAGATATGACTTTGTTGAAGAAAGTGTGTCCCTGTGGGGCCAGGAGTTGAGGTCTCTTTTGCTTAAGCTTCACTCGGTGCCACAGACCACTTCCTGTTGCCTACTGATCAAGATGTGGCCAGCACCATGTCTGCCATGATGATAATAGACTAAATCTCTGAAACTAAGCCATCACTCAATTAAATGTTTTTCTTATAAGAGTTGCCATGGTCATGATGTCTTTTCACAGCAATAGACACCATAACTAAAACAAGCTTTATTGGAAATGATGCCTGTTAAATATACAGCAACCATTAACTTAAGGGAAAAAATATAACTCTCACAGGGCAGGCAAGGAACGTTGCTCTACATTTATATGAACTTAGTCAAATTAACATTGAATATATCAAACATTGCTATCTATTATACTGGAGGAATGAACAAAGGGGAGTGAGAAAGAGAGAGAATTTCTAGAAGAAAGACTATGTTTAAAACTAGCAATATTAAGGAAGATCTATTCGCATTATAGGAGAATGCTGTTTATCTTCCAATATTGATTTCTTCCAGAAAATGGAGCAGGTTCACATCTGTAAAGCACAGTGCTCAAGGCTGCTGCTGAAGCTACAGGAGACCCATCTGGAGAAGTTCTGAGGCCTCAGAGGATGAACATCCCTTGGCTTGTAAGGAGAAGATCCTCTAATTTTCTAGATTACTTGAGATGTCCCGGGATCCAGAGGAGTAGGGGAGGGCAGTGTCCTGATGATAACTGACTATAGGAAGGTAATTCTATGTGATCTGCAAACCAATGTGATAGCCCACTTCATGAACCTCACTAAGAGGATGGAAACCAACCTCTTTAAAAAAAGTGATTTCACTTCTTGAGATAGAAGTGAGCACATTGCAGCAAGGAACACTGGAGAAGGGGAAGAAGAGGGTGCACAAGGGAGCTCCGGGGTCCAGTGTTCTACACACAGCCAGCCCTTCAAGCTCCAGCATGGAAGCCAGCTGCTCCAGAGCCCAGAGAATGTAAGTATCACTCTGTGGAGTGGCCTCAATAAAAGCTTGGCCACATGATTGAGTGGCAGTTAGAGAGGTGAGTATTTTGAGAAGAAATTGGAGATTTTCTTGCTTGATTAAGTTTAAAAAAGTGAACTTTCTGGATGTCAGTGCTCTGGGGAGTAAAGTTATGCTTCACACAGTCTAAAAAGTTAGCCCAAGTGGCTCTGATGAGAGATGGACATTCAGTATCACCCACTAATGGCTTTAAAATCACAGGCTGGGGGTAGAGAAGGGCTGAAATTCTTTGTAGACAGCCCAGGCTCCAACTGTTGATTAATCATATCACACTTTTGTACACACACATATATACAGACTATATTTATACAATGCACATGTGTATATATGTATATCTAATAGAATACTTTCTTATTATTCTAGAATGCAGTGTTCACTATTATACTGTAACTAGAACTGCTTGGATACAAGAATGAAACTGTGAGGAAATAGAGAGATGCCCCAATGTGGATGCTAGTGTGTATCATTCTTCCCGAGGACTCAAATTTGGTTCCTAGCATCCACATTGGGCAGCTTACAACTGCCTGTCACCCCACCTCCAGGGATCTAATGCGTCCTTCTGGCCTCTGGGTAGCTGCAGTCACATGCATGCACACTTGTACATTCATATGTGCATGTAGAGCACCCGCAGACACAATTAAAACTAAAGTTAAAATTTTAAAAAGACTGATCTTTTTATTTGCATCATTAGCTGTAGACTCCTGAGCAGCATTAGGAACCATGGTGGCAATCCCCCCTTTTTTCTCCCCCAGCTCAGACTTGAGTCTGTGTGGGACTGCTCTTCTGGATTGTGGCTACACTGAAGAGAGAGATTTTGACAGTGGAAATAAAGCTGCAGATGAGTAAGCTGGAGCCTTTACATGAATTACTTACATTTAGATCACTTTCTGCATGAATTCTCCTTTATCACACCCCTGTAGTTAATGAAATCATTGTACAGTTTCCTGCGGAATTGGGGTGTTCATAGCACCAAAGAAATGATTAAAAGAACCTACTTGTCTTATTTATCTTTTGCTGCTGTAATAAAAAAGACCTTGGCAAAAGAAACTTTTAAGGGAAAAATGGCTTGTGCCACTTAGAATGTCTGACTGCAGTCCATCATGTAGGGAAGTCAGGACAAGAACTTGAATTCTTTGTCATACCCGCAGTCACAGGCAGAGGGAGGATGCCTGGATGCTGACTTGTGTTCAGCCTCCTCTGCACTTGTGTGGTCCAGGATTCCCTGCTTGAGAATGGTGCTTATCACAGTGGCCACATCTCTCCTTCCTCAATTATGATCAGCAAGACAGACAGTTCCTCATAGATATACCCACAGGTCCATCTGATCTAAATGATTCCTCATGTAGACTGTCTTGTCAGGTGGTTCAAGATTCCATCAGGAGTCACAAAGGACTGTTATGTATGATCACTTGGAGCTTTTCCCTGCCTCTTCAGCCCTCTGTGTCCTGAAGTTTTTTATCCTCCATGTAAGTAAGTCTTATACTTGCCATATTCATACCTCTGCAGTTAGACTGGGAGATCATTCTTCCCATTGACATTGTTCATTCATTCATTCAATCAATGGTTTCCATAATTATTACTATTCAATATTTGACTATGCATGATTCGCATCAAATAGCCAGTCAAACAAGATTCTTAACTAATCTATGTCTTGGTATGTTGGTTTTCATAAATGCAGTTTCTACCTGATGGCTATGAACTTGAATAAGAAAAAAACATTCCTTTTGAAGTTGTATTTTATAGTCAGAGGAAGGCCATTTACCTGATACACCTCCCAGAAACCATTAGAGCGAGGGTCAGCAAGCTAATGTTCATATCCAAATTCAGTCTACTGTCTGTTTTTATACATAAAGTCTTTTGGGAATATAGTCATTCTCATTTCTTGGTATGTAGTATGGGCATATATGGTAGAACTGGGTATTGACAGAGAATGACATATCTAATATGTACCCTATATAGAATATATTTGCCTATTTCTGCATTCAAATATGTTTTCTTTTTGCTGGACCTGGCTGTTCCTATATTGTTGACTGATTTTGTTTTGTTTGTCAGTTGTAAGAATTGAACCCAAGCTTTCACACACACTAAACTACATGCCTAGCACTTGGTTGAATTGAAATTGGATTTTTTATAGTGATTTTTTTTTTTTGCTTCCTTGGCCTCAGAAATATTCAGGGTGGTAGAAAGGCATTAGGAACAAAATTTTATAAATTTGACTGGTGAGAATTGTTTTAGAGATATTTACAATAGAATTCTGGACCATTCTCAGAGCTGAATTCATGCTGAGTTCAACACAGCTGATTCTAAGCAGGCAGCTTTGGAGTCCACATTCACATTTCAGCTCCACACTCTTTTACAAGAAGAGTTTCATTTTTAAGATTGTAGACAAGACCCAAGACAGAAGAAAAATGGGTTGTGACCTCCTAGACAAGGCTAAACACCATGCTTCATATTCTTTATTCACATCTTTCGCCCTCTCTGAAACCTGTTTACTTTTTCTGCATTGATGTAACAAATTTACCTGCCTTGTGTTGCAATCTGTAAATACCAAAAGTAGAAAATTACAGAAAATTCTGAGGTTGCTCTGAGCTGTTAAACACAGTTGTTACCAGCCGGTAAACAGGGAGATGCAAATTACTCTCAATAAAAAGCACAATAGCATATGGGCATTAAATGAAGGGATGACTAACCCCACCTACTGTTTCCCAGAGCCTCTCTGTACTTTAGTCTGGATAATTCTGACAGTGATGGTTGTTTTTATGTATGGACTTGTCTGGGTCGTGGTGCCTAGATATGTGGTCAAACATACAAGATGTTTCTCTGAAGGTATATTTGCATGAGATTAACATTTAAATTGCCAGATTTTGAGTAAAGTGCATTCCCTTCATTATCCCATCAGTCCAGGCACAGCAAAGAAGGCTGAAGCCAGCAGGATTTTTGCAGCAAAAAGTCTTTGGACTCCTTCAAGCAAAAAGGAATTCTATAGCAGATAGGACTGAACTTGAGAAACACGGACTTTGGACTTTTTTGTGACTCTTCAGCCAGTTGGTCCATATTTCAGTCATTCCAGCCTCTGTGATTACATGAAACTGGTTATTTTTGTTTGTTTCGTTTTCTTAAAAATCAATGTATGTACATGTCATGCTACTCTGTTTTCCCAAGGCCCCGGATTACCACACTGAAATCTATGATGTGTCTTTTTCTTCCACAATTATTGTGTGGGAATGTTCATGTGCCAAGTAACATTCTAGACACTTGGCATGCATCATTAAGTGATAGAAATTACAATTCCAGTTTGTTGTGCTTTTGTTCTAGGGGGCAAAGAAAGACACTCAGCAGTAAACATGATGTATAAATTACATGCTGTCATGCTGGAAGTGATTAGTGCCTTAAAATCCAACAAAGAAAAGGCAGAACATTGTTAGGGGCCTTGGGGTTACCAAAGAAGATGAAAAATAATAGATTTTTTAAAAAGTAAATAGAGGATGACTAAAGCAAACAGTGTCTTCAGAACACAGTAGAGCCACACTTAGGAACTCAGTGGTTGTGACAGCATACAAAAGAGCTATTCAAGCCAAAGCCAGACAAAATCCCAACTCAGAGATGAGATTTGAAGTCTCATCTGTGGTGATGTTATACATTTAATAAAACCAGTCTGGAATATCAGAGAAGAGATCCACCCACAGTCAATCCAAGGAGGATCAGAAAGTGGTAACTCACATCTTTAATCCCAGCACAGGAAAAGACCTGGAGCGGTGACCTATGTCTTTAATCCCACCAGATGTGAGTTTGAGGCCAGCTTGGTTTACAGACGGAGTTCCAGGCTCCCAGGCAAGCAGTGGTGGGGCCATGCCTTTAATCCTGTAACTCCAGAGACAGATTCTTTCTGTGTTTCTATGAGTTCAAGGCTAACTACCAAATAGTAGTAGCTCACACCTTTAATCTTAACCTGGATGCGAAACAACTGGGCAAAGAAGGTATTTACAGCAGGTGTAGGAAGACAGATGATGCAGTAGAAATGACGAGGAGGAGCGAGGCTGAGGAAGCTAGAAGACAGCTGGGTGAGATTTGACTATGGTGTCCCCTCTCTTTGATATTCCAGCCTTTCCCCTATATCTGACTCAGAGTTTTATTTATAACAACCAAATTTGCACACCCCGCCCCCAGCAGTGGAACATTGAGAATTGCTTATGTGCTGGGAGAGGAAGACTCAGTTTTCTCTAAGGTGATGAGCTGGCCATGATCTGGTGGAAGACCATGCATCCAACAATCTTTGAGCAGCACAAATTCAACTTAGTTGTTTTTAAAAAAGAAAAAAGACACAAACTTGGGTGGATCAGGAAGAGGGGGATTGAAAAAGCTGAGAGCGAATATGAGTAGAACACACTATGGTGTTCTCAAAGAACTAATGAAACTTATTTTTAAAAGAAAGTAGATAAAAAGAAAAGTTCTTTCATGCTCATATGTGGAATGTATATGCTTCTAAGGGTCTGGGAGCCAGCCTGGTCCCAGCCAGTTCAAATTGGTTCTAACCAGTGCCTTAAAGCATGCATGTACTCATAGCACTTCCTGATAGCCTTGAGGGCCCCTTGAGTGGGCAGTTCCTCACAAGCCAGCCTGACGTCTGCCTGGAGCTTTGGCAACAGAGGCAGAATCCTTATGTGAGATGACCTGGACCAGCGAGAGATGATCACAACACAGCAGCAGATGCCAGCAAAGCACAGCCCTTCCCCATGGCTGGATGGAGGGTATATGAGGTTTGCCCCTTTCTAAAACATACTGAGCTTGCTTGTTTCAACTTGGTCTCAGAAACTGAGTGGTTATTCTCTGCACCCTCTCACTCCTTCCCCCAAGTCCTAGCAACAACCATACACAGTATTTTTTTTCTGAAAACTCTTAACTTTGAGATAATTATAGATTCTTTAGAAGTTGTTAAGAAATAACCCTGTACACTCTTTCCAGTTCAGTTATTCCTGAAGAGAACATATCACAAAACAACATGAAATATCACAGCTGGACAATTAAAGTTGACACATTCCCAAGACACACAAAAATTTCATCACATGTACCTCTCCCCTTCAGTCTTATAGGTTTCACTACCTCACCACAGATTTATACTTTCAGGAACTGGCTTTTCCAGTTACTATAGCTCCCTGAAATTCATCCATTATTGCTTTCTGCATTAATAATTCATTTCTTTTCATTGCTGAATCATGGTCTATGTAATATGGATATCATAATTCTTTTTAGAAATAAGTTATCCACTGAAAGGCATTTGGTCTGATTTTTGTTTGGTGCTTCTGAATTGATTGTTTTAATTGTCTATGTATAGGCATAGTGTATAAAACATTTTTTTTAATTTCTTTATTTTTATTTTTTTATGTACATTGATATTTTTCTTGCATGTATATCTGTGTGAGGGTGTCTGATCTGGAGTTATAGACAGTTGTGAGCTGTCATGTGGGTGCTGGGAATTGAACTGGAGTCCTTTGGAAGAGCAGTCAGTGCTTTTAACCACTAAGCCAACTCTCCAGCCTGAAACATTTTTTTAAATGTATAATTCCATTTACTTGTTAAATTAAAAAAGTATTTGTAAATATATAGGTTTGTGTAAGCATGTATATGTGCATGCAGATGCCTGCTGAGGCTGGAAGATGATGTTGGATACCCTAGATTAGGATTGTGAGCTACTCATATAGGTTCTAAGTAGCTGAATAAATTTGGATACTCTGGAAGAGCAGTAAATGCTCTTTCTTAATCACTCATCCATCTCTTCAACTCTGGTTTCTTTTCACTTTTAACTTTAATTATCATATAGCAATTATATATTCACAGGAATAGTATGATAAGTCTATATATGCATATAATGGCTAATGATCATATCAAAGCAAATACTGTTTTCATGTTACTGCTATTCTTTCATGTTTGGAGTCTTTAAGCATGACTCTTCTATTTTGTCTTAATATTTATCCAGTTCTTGTGCACCACACTGGAAAACACTACAATGTTTCCTGTTTAAATGTAAGAATCCCCATTTCCAGCCCCACTTCAAACCACCCCCCATGTGAGCCTCTACTAATTACTGTTCTTCTCACTTTTCTTTGAAATCAACTGCTTTAGATTCCACCTATGGAAAGGGACATGTGGAATTTGTTTATCTGTGTCTGGCTTATTTCACTTAACATAAAGATCTCCAGTTTCATCTCCAGATAGCACAGTATTTCATTTTTTTTTGGTGGCTGAATAATATCCTGAATACATACCATGTTTTGTTTATCTGTTGATTATTAGTGAGCACTTCAGTTGAATTCTTCTCTTGATTACCATGAATAGTGCTGCACACATATGGGGAGCAACTATTTCTTTGGCATCTTGACTTAATTTCTTTTGAATATATATTTAATAGTGGGATTATATATAGTCCACTTATTTTTAAGCTCTTTCGAGAAATCTATGATGTTCTATATCATGGCTGTACTTACTTATACCCTCACCTGCAGTATATAAATGTTCCCTTTGCAGATATTTTTGTTTTGTTTTTAAATAATAGTCATCCTGACGGGGGTGAAATGATACCTCATTCTGGCTTTGAATTGCATTTTTCTGATGGTTGCTGATGTTGATCATTTCATATGCTGGGCTATTTATATCTCTTCTTTTGAAAATGTCTGTTCAGATTATTTTCCCATTCTTAGTTGTAGTATTTGGGTTTCTGTTGCGTTGCTTGAATTCCTTGTCTATTTTGGATCATTATTCAGATGAATTGTTCACAATGATTTTCTACCATTCAGTTGTTGTCTGTTAGCCCTGCTAAAAGTCCAAATATTTTTAATACATGGAATCTAAAGCATTAAGCCCCCAGAGAATTTTCCTGGCAGTGCTAGTCTCTAGGACAGAGGATACCACATCACCCTCCAGAAATCCTCCCTTAGTACCTATATTATAGTAATACATGGGGGACACTGGCATGTTTGGAGATACTTGACGACATGCAAGTGGGCTTGAACTTGCTTGTGCTTTTTTTTGTTTTGTTAAATTATAAAGCAGATGAATACAACTGGAGTGAAGGTCCTCTAAGGTTTTTGAGGTGATGGAAGGGAGAAGCTCTGTCTGGCTTCTGATCTGTGTCTTATTTCAACAGAAAGCCGTTTTTTTTTTTTTTAAAAAAGTTTTATCTATTATGTATACAGTATACAGAAGAGGGTACCAGATGTCATCATAAATGGTTGTGAACCACCATGTGGCTGTCAGGAATTGAACTCAGGACCTCTGGAAGAACAGTCAATGCTCTTAATGTCTGAGCCATCTCTCCAGCGAATACAAAGTCTTAATTGTATCAATCAATGAAACACTATTTCTTAGTGAGCTATGTATTATATTTTTCTTCAAGACAAAGGTGACTATTTATGAAATTAAAATATGTTGAAAAATATATGTCAAACAAAAGAATTGTACTTGGGTACTTGATGATTAGGGGACATTAGAAAAATCCTGTAGAACTGGGTAAGAGAGTGATTACTTTTCCCCCCCCCAAACATGAATTTTAAGCTAGAAAAAGGTACTTCCCCACCCCCATGTGCAGCAGCCAGACTGGGATCATTAGTCTGGCACAGTGCTGGGGCTGAGCCCACAGGTCCTCATCAGCTTCACAAACACACTGTAGAAACTGATCAGACAGCCTGAAGGAAAGAGTGGGCAGGCAAGAGAGACGCACAGAAGGGGTCCAGACTCATCACATACAGCATTCTGCAGTTCAAGGATTTGACATGCTTACCTAACACCAGGGCTATGAAGTTAGCAGAGCCTGTGTGTGTGTGTGTGTGTGTGTGTGTGTGTGAGAGAGAGAGAGAGAGAGAGAGAGAGAGAGAGAGAGAGAGAGACAGAGACAGAGACAGAGACAGAGACAGAGACAGAGACAGAGAAAGGGGCTGAAGGGATGTCTGAGTTTGAGGCTTACTAACTCTTGTTTAAAATGACTGTTGAATTTCCTTCACATATAGATCAAAGATAGCATTTTAAAATTATTTGCTCAAGGTTAAACATTTTTCTTTTCTCTTGAAATCATCATAAGCATCACTACAGGGGTTGGTTTTACTCTACTGTACAAAGTCAATGCAAGGGTTTGAGAAAAAAATGGTTGCCGAAATATTCAGCATCTCCAAAGACAGGGAAAGCCTGTTGGGAACAATTTGGCTGATGTCCTGGAACTCCTAGGCAAGGGTTATAGGATGGCAGGGCAGTGGGAAGATATTCAAAGAGGCATGGGCTGTGGCTATTTATAAACACTAGGTGTTTGAGTTATTACAGAGTATACCAGGGAATTGGGCTGTGCTTAGGACAGGTTAACTTCCATCAAGACAAACAGCTCAACAGGTCTAGCATGAGATTTGAACTCAACTTGTTTTATTGCAAAGATAAGACATTCAAACAGGTCAGATTCATCCATTCACTGCACACTTCCTGCAAGGGTAGAGCTAACTGATGCATCTGGGAAAAAAGAGTCCTTGCATGCACTCTTCGTGGATGTCAGAGCCTGTCTTGTGAACATGTCTGTCAAGATGATGGGGGAAAGTTTACTGGAAACATAAAATTCATAATGATATCAGGAAGATTAGAGACAGGAAACATAAAATTCATAATGATATCAGGAAGATTAGAGACAGTATTTTTTAAAGGGAAAAGGCACTTAGAAAACAAAGATGGATAACTGAAAATAACTGTTGTCATAGTCTTTGTTTTTCCTCATCATTAATCCTTCTTTTATGATATGAAAAGTATTACCTCTTACAAGACAAAGAGCCTAGATACTCTTCTGAGGAAGGTTGACGGTCTACTGAAGTACTTGGAGAAGATGCCCGTTGTAACTTAAATGACTAAGCTGAACATGCTTCAACATCTTCAGTTAAGACTTTGCTTCTTGTCCCTCAGTGAACTGATTTTTAACCCCACACTCTTTAGCATGGCCCAACAGGAGAGTAGAAGGGATGTAAGGAGTGCTTTAAAAATGCAGTTTCTGGGACATGGCATGGCTATTGCACTCACAGATTCACAGCAGCTATGTTTATCTGAGCAAGAGTAAGCCAGCCAAACCTGTGGGTAGAATTTCTTCAGGCTCAGATTCTTATTGAGGAGCTATTGACAGTTGATGGCTGCTTGTGGAGAATCATTTCTTTGAGTGTATGACCACTTGTAAGTTTCCAGTGCTTCAGCAGATGGCCCTGTTCCCATGCACATATAGACATCACTAATTGGATTTCATAGGTTATAGAAGAAGATGATGAAGAAGGAATAAAGGAAGAGGAGGGCATGATGATGAAATTGTTGAAAAGGGGACACATTACGGGGATAGGGAGCACTTGGAGGGTGAGTGAGGAGGTGGGTGTATGAGAAGCTGCTCTGGAGTCACAAGAACATGACTACGCAACCCAAGATATTTTGGCAAGGCAAAAATTTTATTCCTATAGAAGGGCATATAACCATGCCAAATAAAGCAGATAAACACACCCATCAGGGTTCTTTCTGGTTTTTAAATTCCTAGCACAAAGGGACCCTGTGGCTGACTCTGAGTGTCGGAGCTCAGTCCCACATTCTTACATTATTGGCTGATTTAAAGTAATGCAATTGATAAGCAGTATGCAATTTTATGCTCTGACTGAAACCTTGAGCACATATTTTGAATTCAAGAAATGCTGACCCTAAAGGAATTTGAATTTCTGCCATGTGGCTTCTTTATATTTTTTTAGAGTGATGTTTTTGTTCTACTTAACTCTTTGATGGAAAAAAGTACACTTATTTTACATTCTCTACAAATATGATAATATTTTATTGTCCAAATGTATGAACATCTCAAGAATAAAGAAAAATGAAAACAACAGAAACTAAAAAATTTTGACTCTTTCACAAGTAGAAGGAGTTCAGAGTTCAGCCTATGACTAGCATTCCATGGCCATGATGATACAGGGACTCAGGTTACAAGGAAAACTATGCCACCCTTGCTCATTCAGTCTTCAATAACAAGATTCCACAAGTTATTTCTAGTTTTAATCCCAAAACTACAAATAAAAACATATCAGTGGAAATAAAAAGGATGACCATACCTATTCAAATATAGAGAAACTACTAGGAAAGAAATGAAGCTGACCCTGGCACTCAGGATCATGAGTCTGGAGGACTGCAGTAAGGTTGAGGACAACCTAGCTTAAAGATCCTATCTCTATGAAACAGAATAAACAAGTGAACAAAAACTCAAAGAAACATAAACAACTTTACCTACTGCATGAACTAAGAGAATGCACACATCCCTTTACAGGAATTAGCCAGGCTCCTGTGTATTTATAAATCCTTGAATGTATACCTCCCATTGTTCTCCCACACTATCAAGGGTCTCTGTCTTGCTACATCTTTTGTTCATTCAAGGAACATCGAGTCTCCCTTCCTGCTTTTAGAATCAAACCTCCTTTATGGTGAACACATATTTATAGCATCACAGGTCCCTAGATGTGGTCTGTACACATCATAAATAGTAAACCAGTTGACCCTTAGTGGTAAAGGGGTGAGTGTATTTCTATTGTAATAATCATGCATTTCTAGTGTAATAATTCTGTATTTATTTCCATCTTTATTAAAATACAGATTTGCAAGGCTAGGGCTGTGATGGCATAGATACTGTGCAGAACCAGGCAAGTTTTAAGAGTAATTTTATTATGAAGATACATTGAGAAAATAAAGGTATATGTTTGAGTAAGAATATAACACTGAGGATGAACCATTTGGAATACAGTTCAATCTAGATCTGAGATATCGTTCTCTAATTCCCTAAAAGGCCCAAGTGATAAAGATTTGCACTCAACATGGAGGAGATGGAATCTTTAAGAAGTGGACTCTTAAAGGAGACTTCAAGACATTGAAACAGTGCTCTCTTTCTGCCTCTCCAGATCTAGAGATGAAGTTGATGTGGGATGTCTTTCTGTATGGTGTGAATTATCAGTGGATAATAAAGGAGATGTTTTGGCCTGTGGAAAGCCAGCTTATAGGTAGGTGGGAATTCCAAGAATAGGTAAAGGAGGAGGGCAGAGTCAAGAAAGATGCGGTGAGCTGCCTCCAAGAGAGCAAGATGTAAAAGTATAAGTAAGCCATGAGTCACATGGCAAAACATACAGTAGTACTGGATCTGCCAGGAGTGGAGGCTGAACTAAGCAATACTGGGACAGTGAGACCTTGGGACCACCTGCCGCCTGCCCGGGGTGCAGGGAGGGGGGGATGGGGAGTTGTGGAGAAGAGAGAATGACCTGATGTGGTGGGAGGGGGAAGGTACCTTGAATAAGGATATACAAGGATAGAAAGTGTGACTTCTTTGTTCATAATAATAATAATAATAAAGAAATGGACTAAGTTAAGATGTAAGAGCTAGCTGATAATGAGCCTAAACTATAAGCCAAACACTTTGTACTTAACATAAGCCTCTGTGTGATTATTTGGGGCTCAGTCGCTGCAGAACTACAGAACTGGACCGAGGGTTGGATGAGCCAGAAACTTGAGACTACACAAAGTAGGTGATGTCTTTCTACTGCTATGCCCTCCATGCCTTGATGTTCTGTCTCAAAGAAGAAAGAAGCAACCAGCTGGCCATGGACTAAAATTTCCAAAACCATGAACTAAAACCACCCTTTTCTCTGCACTGGTTGATGACCTCAGATGTTTGTTAGAGCAGAAGAATGCTGATGAACTTAGACATTGACCCTGTCTTCAGCAGTCATCAGTGGGCCCTTGAGGAGAGCAGAACATATTGAGAGGCCATGTTCCGAATGAGAAACAGTTGCATGCCTTTTCTTGGGGAGTCTATCTCAATTTGTACATGATATAGAGGAGAACAATAAACCAGAGAAGCAATTCCATTCAAATATCTTGGTTAAAAATGAATTTATTTTGAGATTATTTACAAGAGTGCGAGTGAGAAGTTACATGCAGGAGAATAAATGACCTATGAGCAGCTACATGACTGAACTGGAGTCTCTACTCCCAGCAATTGTTAACTGTGCGCATATCAGTGGGAACAGGAGAGGAATTGTGAGTTCTTCCCACTTTCCATAAAGGAATATCAAAGGGATCAATTCTATAAGGGTTCTACTTAGGTCAGCATAGCCACTCTGATGTCAAGACTGCAATATCCATCAGAGGGCAGAGTTCCCCAAGACAAGTGAATAGGTCTATGGCATAAATGGCAGGCTAAACCATATATATTATAGGTCTATAAGTTATCAGCCTGATAAACTATTCACTATAAACTCCATCTCTTTTTCCCTCTGAGTGCAAAGCACAGGCCTGAACCATGTCTACCTTAGAGAAACTAAGGGCCTGTAAACACATAGGAAAGTTAGTGGGAACAAGGATACTTGTGCTTGGCTTTTCTAAACCATGTCTTGTGAGTAGGGGTGGTGGGTGGGGGATTGGGGATGAGGGGGTGGAGGGGAGGCAGGGGGCGGGAAGCTGAGCTTGGGCAAGCAGATATGAGCTATTGGGAAGGTTAAAAAAAAAAAAAACAACAAAAACACTAGCCATAAACCAGCTGGATGCCAAGGTGCCAGCATTCTGTTTCTGAGAGTAATTTTGATTGTTCAAGGCATTCAGTGTACCATTTATGAGAGTAACTTGGATGTGTTTTCATGTTTACTTACCTGAGAGGAAAGGGAGAACTATTTTTCCTAAGAGCATATTTTCCATTTATTACTTGATCTGTAGACCCAGGAAAGCCAGTGTTAAGATTTGAATGTCTGAGAGCTGGGGAAGTAGAATACAAATTCTGCTCTGAGTCTAAGAGGTCTTAGAGAGAACCAGGCAGGGTGAGAGGTGATGGGAGCAGAGTGAATTTAACTTTCTTCCACTTACTTGTTCTGTTCGGGCTCTTTATGGTCATGCTGATGCCCACCCACATTGGGGGAGGATGTTGGCCTCACTGATTTGAGTCCAATAATTCATTTCTGGACATAGCCAAACATAATGTTTAAGTAGATAATTTGGCATCACATGACCTAATCAAGATGGCACATAAAATCAATTGGGACACTTGGAATCTTTAATTAGGTGTCATTTAAGACTGAAATATTCATACTCTGGAAAATGTATTGATATCTGTTGCATTCATTTGGGGTGGTCTCTGGGGTCTGTCTTTAGTGAAGCTAGATAAAATTATGGAAGGGTATGGGAGGCATGAAAGTTCTTTTGTTCACCGATAAGCACACTAAAAGAACCAGAGTTGTTTCTTCAAAAGAGGGATGCATACCTGTTATCTGCCCAGAATGCTGGGGGCAGATGTAATTAATAGCCTGGTGACTTGCACTATCTATGTGGACAAGATCATATCAGATCCTTCCCCATACCTTTATTGTGACCATGGCAACCTATAGAACCTATTTTTATGGAAGATGATACATGTATTTTTAAAAGAGTTTTCATGTAGTCAAAAATTCAGCTTTATTGTGTACATGAGACTGAGTTATCACTAGAAAAAATTTCATCAAATTTTGCTGTACTTAAATAGGTCTAAAATAAACTACTAAGGGTCAGACTACAAAAGTTTAAACCAATAGCAACTGAACTAAACTGCTGTCTTATCTCTCATAGATCATTACTTTGCTGGGTGTGGTGGTCTCAGAGACTGCCCCCAGGAGGGAAGATGGATTTGTTTATGTGCATGTTCTGGGTCCAGTATATGATTAATACTAGAACATCTTTATTTTGAAGGCTATACCTTTGGGCAAGAGGTGGGTAAGTGATCTTCCACACTTATTATCTCCATGAGATCTTTACAAATGGAATCTTTTTTTTTTTTAAACTTTATTTATTTATTTGCCTTAGTGTTTTGCCTGGAACTGGAACTACAGACAGTTGTTAGCTGCCATGTGGGTGCTGGGAATCGAACCTGGGTCCTCTGGAAGAGCAGACGGTGCTCTTAACCGCTGAGCCATCTCTCCAGCCCTACAAATGGAATCTTATTGTCTCTTTATTCTTTAAGCTTCTCTATCCCTTTACCTGGACTACTCTTTGGGTAAATACACTGCTAATGACCTTATTGTTTAATCCATTTTGGTAATATCTAAGTGCTGGAGTGCAGAGATTGCTTAATGCTTATTTATGCAGGAACTGCAACTCAGTGTTGAGCATAGGTTAGTAACAGAGAAAAATGAAATTGATAAAGGACCAGTGGAGGAGGGCTTTAATGCTTACTCGGCAAAACAGACTACATAGAGACAAAAATCTCTTAAAGATTAATATGTCCAGCTAACTCTTGGACAATGACTATTGAACACATGGTCACTTCTGGTTGCTAGCTGAATGTGGAAAGGAATCACAATACCACAGTCCTTTTTGGTTTGAGTTTCTTCTCCCTGCCCTACGGTCATCACCATGGTTGCCAATCATCCTGGAATAAGTTTACTTGTTTAAATGGACATTTCAAGATATACCATGTGTTCTAGGTGCTAAAATGCCTTCACCTATTTGAAACAGAATCACTGACAATAGCATATATATCTGTGGCTTTTGTGAAATCTATAGGGTTTGTTCAGTAGATGATAAATGGATGAAGGAGCTAATAGATTAGTAGTTGTTAAACTATATGGTCTTTGGATACCCTGGTAAGGGTTACTATTGCTATGATAAAACATCATGACAAAAAAACCAGTTGATAAGGAAAGGGTTTATTTGGCTTCTGCTCAGTCCATCATTGAAGGAAATCAGGGTAGGAATGCAAACATGGCAGGAGCCTGAGGCAGGAGTCGATGCAAAAGCCATGGAGGTATACTGCTTACTGGCTTGCACTTCATAGCTTGCTCTGTCTGCTTTCTTATAGAACCCAGGATCAGCATTTCAGGAGTGGTTCCAATCTGCAATGGACTGAGCCCTTCAACATCAACCACTAGTTAAGAGAATTCCATTTAGGAATTTAGGCTTGCATACAATAGAATCTTGTGGAAGCATTTTCTCAAGTTGACATAAGACTAGCAAGCACACATACTTAGAAAACAAGCAGATGATATGGTCCTTCTATGTCATTGCTTGGGTTGTAAGAATGATGGTGTGGTGTCTAGTGGAATGCTAAGTATTATGACGGCAGAAAAGCAAAGTTGTTGCCATTAGTGAATGAAACTTTAAAACTGTGACTGATATTTAGTACCTGTGAAAAATACATTTCATTGTTAAGAAATGCCCAGGACATTATTGAGGCATACCTTTGGGTACATCTGTGAGAGTGTTTCCAGAAAGTATTAGCGAGGGGGAAAGACCCATTTTGAATGTGAGGCCTTAGATTCAGTAGAAGGGGAAGAGGAGAAAGCACGAATTCCAGCACTCATCTCTCAGCTTCCTGACTGTGGATGCAATGTCACCAGCCAATCCACACTTCTACCAGCCTGTCTTCACACTGCAGTGGACTCCATCACATGAACCATCAGCCAAAGGTGAACCTTTGTTCTCTTCTTCATGATTTTTCCCAAGAGACAGAAATTGGGACTCTGAAGGGTCACCTCTCAGCATCCATATAAAGAAGGCAACAGAACAGGCATATCTCTGTTTCTGTTTCATTTTCTGAAAAAGAAAACACTAGAGAGGCTCAGCAGCTAAGGGCATTTGCTGGTCTTGCAGAGTACCCAAGTTTGTTTTCCAGCAATGTGGTAGATAGCTCATCCTATAACTGTAGTTCCGGGGGATCTTACAGCCCTCTTCTGATCTCCATGGACACTCATACACAGGACATACAACACACACATACAGACACACATGCAGACACAGAGAGAGAGGCAGAGAGAGACAAAGACAGAGAGAGGAGATGCTTATCTTTTATAAAAAATAAAGTTGGAAGTGTTGGTTTTGCACATGAGAACACACACACACACACACACACACACACACACACACTATCAAGGCCACATGAGAGTTTATTTAAGAGAGTTCCCAGGCAGGTGCAGGAGCAGAGAAGCAGGAGAGGAGGAGAGACAGACCACAATATGGTGTCTCTTTTTAAGAGAAGGAGTGTGCATGGGTTTACACAGCTACTCTCAGGGGTGTGACTGTACGAGGTGCATCCTGCCAGAGCCATGTTGGTTTCACCACGTGGAGTGCCAGGAACCCTTACAGGAAGAACATAAAACAATTAAAGATGAAGAAATAAGAAAGAAAGTGAATGTTGTATTGGGAAGAAAAGAGTCATCAATATCCTAATTTTGTTTCTGTTGCTTTATTAGTTATTTTCCTATTGCTGTGATAAAACACCAAGGAAACAGATAAAAGAAAGTGTTTACTTGGCTATGGCTTCAGAGGGTAGAGTCCATGACTAAAGGAAGAGCTGAGAACACACACCTTGATCTATATGAGGGAGGGAGAAAAGAAGGGAGGGGGGGGAGAGAGAGAGAGAGAGAGAGTAAGCACTGGAAATCCCATAAGTCTTTTGAAGTCTCAAAGCTGGCCCCCAGTGATACACTTACTTCAAGCAGTCACAACTCTTAATCTTAAAAGAGTTTTACCAACTGGGAACCAAGTGTTAGAACATAGGAGCCTACAAGAATTGTTCTCATTCAAACCCCCATAGTTGCTACACTAAAACACCATGACAAAAGAAAGGATTTATTGTATCTCAAAGTTTCAGGGAAGTCAGCAGCAGGAACTTGAAACAGCTGGTCACTTCACATTCCTAGTCAAGAGCACAGAGAAATGAATGCACAAACTTTCTTCCTTATTTTGTTCAGCTTGATTTCTCCACTGTTACACAGTTCAGAACCCCTGCCTAGGGGATGGTGCCACCCACAGTCAGTTAGGTTTCTCCATACAATTAATATAAGATAATTTCCCATAGACATGGCCACAGGCCAGAGCAAGATAGACAATTCTTTACTGAGAAGCTCTTTCTGAATGATTCTAGATTATGTGAAGTTGTGAGTTAAAACTAAGCACTAGAACAAGGATGTGTGGGAAGAAGGGAAAGATCTGTTTCTGGGAAAATTTTTGTCTAGAACATTCTCCAAAGTTGTCAGAAAATGATAGATAGTCTTTGAAAAAAACAGGGTGGGGAAATTTCTTTGGCTGGCCTCTATGGACAGGATCTGCATTGTGAATGTGTTCATGAGAGAACAGAAAAGCAAATACAGAGGTAGGAAGTGAGATAGATTTTCTTCTCCTTGCTATAAAACTGCAAAGGAAGTACCCAAATACATTCTACCTTGTATCTAGGGCTTGGAATATAAAATAGAATCTGTATTGAGATCCAAAGACAGGCAAGAGAACCACAAACATACTAGAGTAGATGGGGTAGAATCTGCAATGAAAATGTAAGCTACAAAAGCAAACTTTGAGTGAGCCTAATTTTCTGTCTGCCTTCTAGTTTGGCACTAACAGAAAAGAAACCATGCCTGGATACACTCCTTCCCATCTAATAAGTGAACACATGCACATTTGACAGTGACTGCTTTCCCCAACATCTACTATGTACTTCTCAAATAGCTAGGAAGGCTGGAAAGTACTGCATCATGCTTGTTCTGCTTCCCCGACCCTCTCTTCTCTCAAGGTTGAAGGCTGAGAAGCCTGGGAGCCATTGCCTCCCCACACTATACACATGAGCTCACCGTTCTCATTCCCAACCTAGCATCTCACTACAGACTTGTTCCCTAAATGACTTCCTATTCTAAGTAAACTTCTAGGGCTCCAGAGAGGGACCCTTTTATTCCGTTGTTAAAATGTTCATGGTCTCTTAGACCTTGTAGAGTGAAGGGGTGCTGAGGCATGAAGAAGATAAACCTTGTTTGTCATTTTACAGAAGGCAGAGGTCGAACAGCTTGAAGAGAACCCCAGAGTTCTCAAATCCTCTTGGTGGGAGCGAAGGATGTATGTTCTTTGTGAACTACCCAAGCGCATTTCTGTAAACGTAGAGCATTAGGGCTAAAATAGAATCTTGGCCACATTTTCTCAGTCAATGGCCTGGGAGAAGGGAACACTCTCTCATCAGGCCCAGGGCTGGAAAATCTGGCTCCCAGCCTAGAATAGAGACTTTTGATTTTCAGAGAAACGGTGCAGGGAGACTGTCCCATGAGAAGCTGCTGATCAGTGCAATGTGTATTTGCTCAAAAGCGCTTTCCCAGCTGAGCCCTGCCCTTCCATTCCAATTCTCGCTGGCTGTTTTCTGCTCTGTTGGCTCCTCTGTGGCCTTCTTTTCGTCCAGTTTTGCTTGAGGATCTTACTGTGCAGAGTTTCAAAGTGATTCTGCAAATGTGCACACATCTTCTGATTTATGGACCAGAAGGCATGGGAAACCTGTCTAGCATTAAGAGAATTCGTGAGAATAGACATTTTATAACAGCTGATTAACTGTGTGCCAGGCTCAGTACAAGTACCCTGAAGATACTAATGCACCTCCTCCTCCTCACAAAAGAGGGGAGGGAGGTCTCTGCACTTACTATCACCATTATACAGACAAAAAAAAAAAATTTGGGCATGAGATGTTATGTAACTTGATTAAGCAATGGAGTCAGTATTTCAGATCTGCTTTGTGGCCCTAGAGCTCATTTTGAAGCACAATGGTAAAGCTTCCACATTTCTTTTTATTTATTTTTTTTGGTCCACTGAAAATCAGATGGGATATTGACAAGAGTATCTTTTAAAAATGCAGCACACTAGAACTAAAAATGTTTGGAGGTGCTTTTGCTAGGTGCTTTTGACACCCAAGCTACAAGGGAAAGGATCTTATATTCCTTCCTTCCTTCCTTCCTTCCTTCCTTCCTTCCTTCCTTCCTTCCTTCCTTCTCCCCCAGTTCCTGCCCTTTCTTCCCTCCCCCCAAATCTTTCTCCCAAGTTTCTCCCTTATTCCTGATTATTTGCCTTTTTACACAGTGATAATGATTTGTTTTCTTAGATAAAAAAAGTATTGCAAGCTTATCAAAGTCACTTGACTGGATGGCCCAGCTGAAATGCTTGTAGCAACATCTTGGTGTATTGGTCCCCACACAATCCATGACCAGCCCAGCCTGGCACAGAACATTGTGTAGTAATGTATATTTAAGATAGTTTGAGAGGCCGGAAAGGTAGCTAAGTGGATAAAGTGCTTGCCAGGAGCGGAGACTGAACTAAGCATTATTGGGTCAGTGGGACCATGGGACTGCCTGCTGCCTGCCCAGGGAGGGGATGGGGAGTTGTGGAGAAGAATGACAGGAACAGGAGGGGGAACAGACCTTGAATAAGGATATACAAAGATAGAAAGTGTGACTTCTTTTTTCATAATAATAATAAAACAAAAAAACAAACAAAAAGAACATGCACACATACAAAAACACACACACACACAAAAAAACAAAACAATTGCATTCTAAATACTGAATATGTTTCTATTTTTTATTTTCTTGTTTGTACTCAATTTTTGTCATCTAGACATGGGCTTATATTTATCATGTAGAAATAAAGTTGGATTTCTGTTTGCTCAAAAAAATAAAAAAAGAATGAGGGCCAGGGTTCAGATCCCCAGAACCCACATAAAAGTCAGTTAGGTCAGGTGACAGGCTGTAAACCTGACACTTGAGGAGCAGAGAAAGGTGATCCCAGGGCCAAATATGGCTAGCTAGATAGGAAGGAATTGGTAATTGGCCAGTCAACAAGACTCAGTAAACAAGGCAGAAAAAACTTTGGTCTCTCTCTCACACACATACACACACACACACACACACACACACACACACACACACACACACACACACAGAGAGAGAGAGAGAGAGAGAGAGAGAGAGAGAGAGAGAGAGAGAGGCATCCACTTATCCATGCACTCATACACACAAGCACATGTACGTCTCCCACTGACACATACTCACACATATGTGACTACACATACATATACATAACATATATACACCCAAATAAAGTAATAAATACAAAATAAAACAGTGTGGGTTAACTCACAAGGCCCAATCTACCAAAAACATAAACTGAAATGTTTATCATTAGAAATTTCAGAAAGCTTACTCACTCATTAGTGGTTTCTAAACAAACTAACAAGAAAAAAGTCAAGCATGCCCAAGTTGCAAACCACAACCACTAAACAGCTTGGGATCAGAAACACCCTGGACTGACCCTTCGGATCCCACTCCAACTATAGGAACACCTGACTCACTCTTGAGGGAGGGGGGACAAAATGGTATTTGCCAGGAGTGGAGACTGAACTAAGCATTATTGGATCAGTGGGACCATGGGACTGTCTGCAACCTGCCCAGGGAGGGGATGGGGAGTTGTGGAGAAGAAAAAAATGACCTGATGTGGCGGGAGGGGGAAGGGACCTTGAATGGGGATGTACAGGGATAGAAAAAAAAATCCAGAGGGAAAGCTGAACACAAAGTAGTTTTATGTGTAGCAAATTATTTGCATTATCACCCTTGATAAGTCATGCTTATGATTTTTATTTTCTTTATAGTTATTGTTAACTTATCAGCATTTTAAATTCAATTTACTGTTTTTCTTGATAAATACAAAAGAAAAAAAAAAGAAATTTCAGAAAGCTGTTTCCTCTCTCTTGATTTTCTTTTATTTTTATTTTTATTATTATTATGAACAAAGAAGTCACACTTTCTATCCTTGTATATCCTTATTCAAGGTCCCTTCCCCCTCCCACCACATCCCACATCAGTTCATTTTCTCTTCTCCACAGCTCCCCATCCCCTCCCTGGGCAGACAGCAGGCAGTCCCAAGGTCCCACTGTCCCCATATTGCTTAGTTCAGCCTCCACTCCTGGCAGATCCAGTTTTCTTCCCCCAACCTCAAGACTGAGTCAGGTGTTCCTCTAGGGAGTGGTATCCAAGGAGTCAGTCCAAGGTGTTTCTGATTCCAAGCTGTTCAGTGGTTGTGGTTTGCCGCTTGGGCATGCTTTGCTTTTTTCTTGTTTGTTTCTTTAGAGTCCACTAATGAGTGAGTACATCCCCTGCTTATCTTTCTGGGTTTGTGATACCTCGCTCAGGAGGATATTCTCCAAATCCATCCATTTGCCTGAAAATTTTAGGATATCATTTTTTCTTACTGCTGAGTAGTACTCCATTGTGTAGATGTACCATAGTTTGTTAATCCATTCTTCAGTCGAGGGACATCTAGGTTGTTTCCAGGTTCTTGCTATTACGAATAATGCTGCTATGAACAGAGTTGAGCTAATGCCTTTGGAGTACGACTGTGCATCTTTAGGGTATACGCCCAGTAGTGGTATTGCTGGATCCTTGGGAAGATTGATTCCCAGTTTTCTGAGAAACTGCCATACTGCATTCCAGAGTGGCTGAACAAGTTTACACTCCCACCAACAATGGAGGAATGTTCCCCTTGATCCGCATCCTCTCCAACATAGGCTGTCATCTGTGTCTTTTATCTTAGCCAATATAACAGGTGTTAGGTGGTATCTCAAAGTTGTTTTGATTTGCATTTCTCTGATGGCTAAAGATGATGAGCACTTTTTCAGGTGCCTTTCAGCCATTCATAATTCTTCTGCTGAGAATTCCCTTTTTAGATTTGTACCCCATTTTTTGATTGGGTTATTCAAGGTTTGGGCTCTAGATTCTTGAGTTCTTTATGTATCTTAGAGATCAGTCCTCTATCACTTGTAGGGTTGGTGGAAATCTTTTCCCATTCTGTAGGCTGTCATTTTGTCCTATTGACAGTGTCCTTGGCTTTACAGAAGCTTCTCAGCTTGAGGAGATTCCACTTATTGATTGCCATCCCTGACTTCAAGTTATACCATAGAGATACAGTAATAAAATCAGCCTGGTACTGGCATAAAAACAGACTTATGGATCAATGGAATAGAATTGAGGATCCAGACAATAACCCAAAAACCTATGAACACCTGATCTTTGACAAAGAAGCCCAAAACATTCAATGGAAAAAAGATAGTATATTTAAAAAATGGTGTTGGCATAGCTGGATGGTAGTTTGTATAAAAATGCAAATAGATCCAAGCCTGTCACCCTGCACAAAACTCAAATTCAAGTGGATCAAAGACCTCAACATAAACCCAGCCACTTCAAACTTGATAGAAAAGAAAGTGGGAAATACACTTCTACAAATAGTCACAGGCAACCACTTCCTCAATATAACACCAGTGGCACAGGCACTAAAATCAACAATCCCTCTTGATTTTCATAGCAAACATCATTAGCCTGTGCTGGATGTGCTCTGAACCTTGCTTGATTTGTTTAAGGGAGCAACAAAGAAGAAGAAACTTTAGTGGGTCAGTTTGGGCACGTTAGAGATTTTTCTTCCTTACATATACATGCCTCTCCCAAGACAGTTCTGAACATCACTGCTCCACTGATGTTTCTGTCTCTTTAAATTCTTGATCCACACCAGCTACCTCGAGTGGACTCTTTCCTGAAGGGATTTATCCAATGGACCAGGAGGTTAGTGTGTAAGTGAATATGCTGGTGGAGCTCTGGAAAGTGAACGTTGCAAGTAAACCATCATCCTGGAAAATGGAGATGAGAAAGAAACAGTGACTTGAGCAAATTAACAGGCTAAAAGTCCGGGATAAAAGAGGTACTGGTTTCACGAAGTGGCTTTTTTTTAATTGATCAGACTACTGTTTGATTTGCACATCATTTCACTTAATTGAAATCGAGAGCTGAAGCCTGTACTGTGTATTAAGCTTATTGTTTAGATTTTATTTTCATTTCTAATAAAACAAAGCAGTAATTGTAAAGTACTCTGTCAGCCTCATTGCTGCCCCTGTATATCAGGCCTCCTACACACTGCAGGATTGTTCCTCCACAAGCCTGGAGGGACTGTGGCTTGGCTTGGCTCTGGATTACACATTGTTCCGGGAAATTTCAAGTCAGGAGGTAGAGCAGCAAAGATGCAGGAGCAGTGCTTAATTTAGCCTGCAGAAATCAGTGACCGACTCATCAGTGCAGTGACAGGCCTATCCATGGGACCATCACACATCAGAAGCATGGCCCTGGCATCTGTGTCAAAAAGTGGCAGGAATGGTTTCAGCCACAGAGCAGTTCTTCATTATCACTTGGCAATTATACCTGATTTATAGTTGCCAAGTCCTGCTTCCTGGCTTGCCAAAAACTTTCTAGTTTTTCCAATTAAACCACTTAAAATAATGATACAACTGATTCAGCATTGTACTCCTCTTCCCAATTTCATGATGGTCACTGGAAAACCCCTTGAAATATATTCCTTAAGTATCCTTGCTGCGAATGATTCAAAAAGTTAAAAATAAAAGACAAGAACACTTCCTCTATTGGAGGCTACCAGCCATTCTTAGAAGGAAGGTTAGGCTGCGTGGCAGTCATTATAACATGGTCTGTATAACAACCAGCCACAGTTTTCATGTCATTCTGCAATCAATATTCACTAGTCATATACAAGCCTGAAGATTGGCTGGGTGGTGTGGCATGACTTCCGGTGACTGGAAAGGAGTTGTGGAGAACATGGCTGGTCTAAGTGGAGTCTGGTCTTTGTTGGCTCCACACAGCTTTGGTTAAGGTCTCTTCCATGGGGTTCCCATTCTCTAGGGAGCAGTAATTGTTCAAGTTATGTTCTTCTACTGGGCACATTTAAGAAGACACAATGAACTGTTTCAGATAGCCACTACCCAGATTAGGTTTGTAATACCTTGTTGGTGGATTCAAGTCACATGACCAAGTCCATCAAAAGCCCAGTGTTCATATTCATTCCCTGGAGGTTATGAGAAGGAGAAGTAATTGTTTAGTGACTCCTAACTTCCATGGTGAACAATATGTAATGCCACAGAGCATGACAGTTATAAATGATGTTTAACACTCACAGGGGAGAAATGAAGGCACATTAAATGGCTGGCGGAAGATGTGAAAAGGGACCATAAACCTAGAAACTGAAGAATGTATGTGTGACGAAACAAGGTGGATAACAAAGAATATTCTAAATTAAACTATAAAATGATTTAATATTGAGAAAGAAGGGAATGGAATGATTTTAAAAAACAGACTGTGCTACAGAGAAATGAAGCAGATAGCAAATACAACTGGAGATCTGGAAACTGAGAACAGCAATTGTAGAAATGGGAAATTCAGTAGAGAGTCCCCCTCCGAAGGGTAAGCATAGCCAATAAAGGAGTGGTGAACTGGAATATAGAATCAATCAGCACTTCCTAAATGAATATTGGGTAGAAGCCTGAGGGAACAATCAAGATGGCACCTCCAAGATCCTGAATCTCAGCATCTCCAAAGCTTTCACGCACACAGGGCTTCAGTGTTATGGGATTTGTTAAAAATAGATCTGAATGTCAGGTCCAATCTTTATACCTTCCTTTCTCTGTCCCTTGTAAGGCTTGCATGACTGGCTGGCCTCCCCCATTTCTACCCCTCCAGAATCCTTTCTCAGTATTAGAGCCAGGGACATAGTCACAGCACAACCTCTTGTTTCTTTTCAGAGCGGCTGACTTGCTTCCTCTTGAATTCACTCAAGGGATAAACTCTAAATCTGTACCGTTATTCAAAAGCCTCCATGCCTTGGAAGCTCATCTCACCACTTTCCACATTGTTACCTTCAGCTGGTCCCTCAAGCCAAGCAGAATGTCTCCAGATTTAAAGCTGTAGCAGGAGTGATTTCCTCCCTTGGAACACTCACAGCTGTCCCCTGCTTCTGCTTTGCTTGCAAATTCTCTTAAGGAATTAACCTCATCTCAAATACATCTTAATCTGTCACTTCTTCATCCTCCTACCCTGGAATCAGTCTTCGTGATCCACTCTTGTGATATCTATTGCTGCTTTTTTGCATTATTTACTCACAAAGTTAAGTATTATGTGTGTGTCTGTTTTCTTTAATGCCTTTCTCAAGATACTTGAGAGTCATATTTGTGACACTCTTTTTTTTTTATTCAGTACCTTGTGGTGATATGGTTTATATTTGATAAAAGTAGCCTGGAATACCAGAGAACAGAATCACCCACAGTCAGGCCACAAGGATCAGAGAGCAGTAACTCACATCTTTAATCCCAGCACAGGAATGACAGTTGTTAATTTATGCCTTTAATCCAAGCACAGGGAAAGTCTAACTGGCGACCTGTGCCTTTAATCCCATAACTCCAGAGACAGATCTTTCTGTGTTTCTGTGAGTTCAAAATCTAAGGAGTGAGGCTGAAGGCTGACCAGGAGGGAAGGGGAGGGGTCAGAAGGGGGAAGGGAGATGGAACAAGGGTGTATATGTATAAAAAAGAGACTTTATTCTATAAAAATAAGTAAATAATTAACAAAAACAAAAAAACCTAACTACCAAACAATAGTAGTTCACACCTTTAATCCTAACTCTAGAATTACAATACAGAATTGAATCCAGAAGTGAAACAATTGGGTGAAGAAGATATTTAAAGCAGGTGAAGCAGGTGTAGACAGACATTAAGACATGTAGACAGACAGACATTCCGCAGAAGTAAGAGCCAGACTGAAGTAAATGCTTGAAGATAGCTTTTACCCTGGGAAGTTGGCTGAGTGAGGATTGACTGTGGTCTGTTCCCTCTCTCTGATATTCTAGCTTTTCCCCAGTATCTGGCTCTGAGTTTTTATTAAGTACCAACTAGAATTTGTATTTTAGTACTTAATAATTATTTACCTCATATTGGGCATATAATTGCTTTTCAAGAATCATGGATGAGTCCCTACTTAAATACCAGGCTAACTCAATTGCATTATAAATGTATACCACATAGCTACAGAAAGAAACCGTAAGAAATTTTCGAGGGTTTAGTTTCATAAAATCATGAAAGTTAATTTGTCAATTAACCAAAGATGAATTCTTATGTAACTTAATTGTGTGGTCCTCGTTTTGAGCTTTATTGGTGAGCTAATGTTCATCTCAGTAGAAAATGACTACAGAAAATATGCTGAGCTGATCCATCTTGGGACTTCTTGTCCTTTTGGGGATGGATTGGAGGGATGGGGAGGTGGTAGGCAGAAGGCTGACCAGGAGGGATTGGGAGGGAGAATAGGTGGAATATATGAAATAAAAGACTTTATAAATTAAAAAACAGAAAATATTCCTCCCTCCCTGTGTTGTTTTCCTGTTAACAGTCAAGAGCATGGTATTCCACATAGAGAATAGTCTAATGTCTGAAGATTCATGTCAGAATTCTAAACTCCAATATGGTGGTATGAGGTGTAAGAGCTTTTAGAAAGTGATTAGAGTCTACCCTCATAACTGCAATTAGTGCTGTTAGTAGAGAAAAGACACTTCTACCACATGAGAGGATACTGAAAAGATCCACACATGAGGAAGTGGACCCTTACAAGATACCAAGTCTGCTGGGCCTATGATCTCAGCTTGCCATTCTCTAGATCTATGAGAAATAACCTTCCTTGTTTATAAGCCATCACATCTTGAGGATTCTCTTACAGTAACCTGAGTGCACTACAACATTGTTCAAGACATTTTTTGTTGCCTACCTAGTGGTCTGTTCTCTTTCTTGTTGTGTAGGCTCATCTACTTCAGAATCAAAGATCTTTTTTTTTGTTTGTTTGTTTCTTTTTTTTTCTTTTTCCTTCTTTATATTGTATTTAACAAAAAAAAGCAGTAACATGAATTTAAAATGAGGAAAAGTTAACAATAACTATGAACAGGATAAGAATCATAAGCATGGCTTATCAAGGGTGGAAATGCAAATAAGATTGCTACACATATATTTACTATGTGTTCAGCTTTCCCTCTGAAATTTTTTTTTCCCCATCCCTGTATATCCTCATTCAAGGTCCCTTCCCCCTCCCACCACATCTTGACATTTCTCTTCTCTGCAACTCCCCATCCCTTCGCTGGGCAGGGAACAGACAGTCCTATCTATGGTCCCACTGACCCAATAATGTTTGGATCAGTCTCCACTCCTGGCCAAATCCAGTTTTGTCCCCCCTCCCTCAAGAATGAGTCTGGTATTCCTATAGTTGGAGTGGGATCTGAAGGGTCAGTCCAGGGTGTTTCTGATCTCAAGCTGTTCAGTGGTTGTGGTTTGCTGCTTGGGCATGTTTGGCTTTTTTTTTCTTGTTTGTTTGTTTAGAGACCACTAGTGAGTGAGTACATCCCCTGCATATCTCTCTGAGATTGTGATACCTCGCTCAGGAGGATAATCTCCAAATCCATCCATTTGCCTGCGAATTTTAGGATATCGTTTTTTCTTACTGCTGAGAAGTATTCCATTGTGTAGATGTACCACAGTTTGTTAATCCATTCTTCAGTAGAGGAACATCTAGGTTGTTTCCAGGTTCTTGCTATTACAAATAATGCTGCTATGAACATAGTTGAGCTAATACCTTTGGAGTGTGAATGTGCCTCTTTAGGGTAGACACCCAGAAGTGGTATTGCTGGGTCCTTGGGGAGATTGATTCTCAATTTTCTGAGAAACCGCCATATTGCATTCCAAAGTGGCTGAACAAGCTTACACTCCCACCAACAATGGAGGAGTGTTCCCTTTGCTCTGCATCCTCTCCAACATAGGCTGTCATCTGTGCCTTTTATCTTAGCCAATCTAACAGGTGTTAGGTGGTATCTCAAAGTTGTTTTGATTTGCATTTCTCTGATGGCTAAAGATGAAGAGCACTTTTTCAGGTGCCTTTCAGCCATTCGTAGTTCCTCTACTGAGAATTCCCTTTTTCAATCTGTACCCCTTTTTTGATAGGGATATTCAGGGTTTTGGGCTCTAAATTCTTGAGCTCTTTATATACCTTAGAGATCAGTCCTCTATCACTTGTAGGGTTGGTGAAAATCTTTTCCCATTCTGTAGGCTGGCGTTTTGTCCTATTCACAGTGTCCTTGGCTTTTCAGAAGCTTCCCAGCTTCAGGAGATCCCACTTACTGATTGTTGGTCTTAGTGCCTGTGCCACTGGTGTTATATTTAGGAAGTGGTGGCCTGTGCCAATTTGAAGAAGTGTATTTCTCACTTTCTTTTCTATCAAGTTCAAAGTGGCTGGGTTTAAGTTGAGGTCTTTGATCCAATTGGATTTGAGTTTTGTGCAGGGTGACAGGCTCGGATCTATTTGCATTTTTCTGCACACTTCCATCCAGCTATGCCAACACCATTTGTTAAATATACTATCTTTTTTCCATTGAAAGTTTTGGGTCTCTTTGTCGAAGATCAGGTGTTCATAGGTTTTTGGGTTAATGTCTGGATCCTCAATTCTATTCCATTGGTCCACAAGTCTGTTTTTATGCCAGTACCAGGCTGTTTTTATTACTGTAGCTCTATAGTATAGCTTGAAGTCAGGGATGGTGATACCTCCTGAGGTTCTTTTGTTGAGTAAAATTGTTTTGGCAATCCTGGCCTTCCTATTATTCCAAATGAAATTGAGTATTGTTCTTTCAAGTTCCAAAAAATATTGTGTTGGGATTTTGATAGGCAGTGCATTGAATCTGTAGATTGCCTTTGGTAGAATTGCCGTTTTTACTATGTTGATCCTACCAATCCAGGAACATGGGAGAGCTTTCCATTTTCTGATATCCTCTTCAATTTCTTTCTTCAATGATTTAAAATTTTTGTCAAATAGGTCTGTTACTTCTTTGGTTATAGTTACTCC